>CBVK0100228352.1:0-25210 GCA_900067695.1 Picea abies
ATGCATGTTTTCATACATTCTGCAGCTAATTTGTCTTTCTGCATGTTTTTTTAATATAAATGCAATATATATAATAGACACTTCTAGGACGCTTCGCTCCCGAGGATTTTTTGAAAATGACGCTCCGCTTCCTAAAAACGCTCCCGCTTCGCTCCGCGCCCTGGCAACATTGGCTGTTAGTGGTCTAAGTCAGCCTACTTGTCTCATTTTGCATTGTCATTGTCAACTTGCTCTCTGGGCAAGTTTGTCAAATTACTCTGTGGGCCTGTCTTTTCAAATTGCTCTTTAGGCCAAATTTTCTTATGTGCACATTCCCTTTTTAGGGGGAATTTAGCTTCTCCTCCCATCAAAATAAACAGGATCTGTTCTCTGTTCAGGAAGGACTACTTTAAGGGCACTGTAATAATTAGTGTGGGTGAAGCTTGTCTAACAACGATGTCCTCAGGTGAATATTTGGAATCACTCTTAGAATCATACCTATTTATTACTGTTGGCTGCTTTGCCACAGTTCCATGTATTTGGCTTGATTGTTATTCAAAAACCTCAAGTTACATCAACAAACATATTTTAGTAACTTAAATATTTCATTCATATATATTCTTAAAAATTCTTCACTAATAGTTTAGAAGGTTTGCTTGCAATGCCAAAGCTTATCTTGAAACTATAACAAAGTTCTCATGTTAAGCATTTTTTGCTGATTATTGTTCTCATGTTAAGCATTTTTTCCTGATTATTGTTGCATTGTTTTATTTTGTATTCAAGATAATGGTTTTTATTTTCTTATTCGGATAATGGATTTTTTTTGTCGTATTTCTAGTGACTACTATTAGAAAAGTGAGTTTTCTCATGTATTGGGGTTTGGGATGTGTAGCTTGAGAAGGTCATATTGATTTTCAAGAGTATGCATGAAAATCTTGAAGTACAACCTTCCTCGTCATCATACAACACACTTATTGAGTATTGTTGCGAGACATTTGAGGTATGCTTATCTAATAGCTTTGGACCTATTTTTTGTATTAGAGATCTTTTAGATGATTATAGAAGTTGTGCAAATCATGCTTTAGTTAGAAAAAACTTTTGAGGAATAGGAAGAACCTTATAGTTCTATATGGGTTATCATTGCATACTCCTCGTTATTTTTCATTGTTGTAAAGCTTTGATTTTGGGAAACCTGCATTCTATCTCATTTCAAAATGAAATCCATTATTATATATGTTTACTTAGTTATGCTTAGAAATCAATGATCTTGAGTTATGTGACAGTAATAATGATATAGGAAAATACATTTGAATATGTGAAGAGAGTAGAAAAAACATAGAAGATTTACAGGGAATATATTTCGAGTCTAGGAGGTAGTAGATAATGTGTGAACGTAATAATGCGATTTCAATATCATTCCAAGATATGACATTTTAATGAAATGTAATCGTATGGATGCCCACTAAAGGCCAAAGTAGGTCAATGGGACTCAGGAGTCAGAACTATGCCAAGTAATAATAGCAAGATGTAGAGTAACTAGGTCATTTTTTCCTAAAAGAATACAAAGATTTAATGTATATCAATTCTCAAATATAAAGATTATATGTGATCAGATGATTTAATTCATTTCATATATCTTTTATTACGAAGGGTGGCAGATTGCAAAAAGTCGGAAATTTTATGAATCGTTAACGGACCAAGGAGCTAGCATTAAGATATCATTGATTGACTTTGCACATATCATTTTGTCTCTTGTGAATTTCGATCAGTTATACTTATTGTTTGCCTTGTAATTTCTTTTCTTTTTTCTTATTAAGGTATTTTCCAGCTAAAAAATGGATCATAAGACTTTGTAATCAGTTCTTGTTTTGTAAGTTTTCCCTTGCAGTACGACAAGTTTGCTGTTTTTAAAAATTATTTTATTGCAGGTTCACATCGCTCTTGACTTGTTTGAAGAAATGTGCAAAGCTGGTCTAGAGATTTCTGCTAAGACTTTCCATCCAATCATGCTAGCAAGTGAAAAGAGAAATGAACTGGATCTGGTAATAACAGTAGACTTTAAGTTGAAGCATAATGTCAAAACTGAATATTACTTGTTGCATGTAAATATTATTTTCTAAAAGTAAGAGCTAGGTTAGGTGATGAAGTTCGATATGTTTCTTTATACATTTTAATCTTCTTTTGTGTTCCTTAAGGGCCCGAGGCTGAAGTTCCAAAAAATAGTATTGGATGTTTGGCTCTAATTTGCTCTGATTTCATTGGATAGAGGCAGCAATTTGATTGTTTGCTGCAACGGCTCCTTAGTTTGGCGACTGGGTTTAATTTACAATTCCCTTTAATCATGTCCATGGCTCATTTACTAACGGATGGAACAATAGCGGCTCCCTTGACATCATTCTCCACTTACACGGAGGCCTACTCATATGGCGGCTCTTCGTATCCACGGCTACGTTGGATGTCTGGGAAAGAAAGAAAGAAAGAATTTTTAACGTCCACGAGGCTAAAAATAGCCTATGGGACAGATTGTTTTTCCATCTGCCTTTTGTATTCGGCCCTTTTCCTGTGAAGTTTTACAGTAATCGCTCCCAGCTTCTCAACAAACTCTTTGCTGAATAGATTATCCCAAGAACTAGCTGCCAAAATACCTGGGAGATCCTTTCAGAAAGATACGACCACTTTACTTACCATGTGCCCCCCCACTACTTTAAGAAGTCGATAGGTCCAAGCACTTTGAATTAATAACTTAGAATAAAAGAGGGGGCATATTAAAGTATAATAATAAAAAGATAATGTCCCCTTTGTCCTTTTCACCTTGGTCATTTCATTTTTTAACCACTTTTCGTTTAGAACTTAGGATAAGGAGGGCTGGGGCTCTTTTCATTTATTTGAATGTAATGGTTAAGAACATGTGTTTCCTCTTAAGAGGTCACAAGTACAAATCCAGAGGGGGGTAGGGTATGTATACCTCTGGAGACTTTACCAGTCAAATCGCTGGGCGGAGGGGGGTCCCTTGTCCCACAAACAAGGGGGTCTCATACACCAATTTGGTGTGGCTTGGCCGTGACCTTAAAAATAGATTATTATTATTATTAATAATAATAAAAAGGAATGTCCCCCTTTTTCTCTTTTCACCTTGGTCAAAGTAATAAGGGGGTGGCCTTTTTATAATTAAAATAATTTCCCCTTGAATCACTTTAGAAAATAACTTCAACATGATTTTTAATTGTCCCCTTTGCCAGGTTTTACCAAATCCACATAAATACGCCTTGAAAAATTCTGCCACATGGGTTTTTTTCTGGAGCATATTTTGTTTCCCCTTTGCTGTTGAATTTATCCTTGCATACCGTGGAGTGGCATTCCTATGCCACGTTTTCTTGTATTCATACTCACGTGACCTTTTGACAACTAATTTTTTGCTTATAACCCGACCTTTTGCCGAAGTTTCAACGTGGCATGTCGAGTACACATGACGACGGTCAATTTGAGCCCCTATTGTATTTTCGGCCCCGAGATTCCGTGCATCAGGAATCGTAAACTTCCTCAGGAAGTGTGAGATGCTGAGAAGTTTGTGAGACTGCCATGTTGAGAACTGAAAATGATAAATGCACCATGGCCAAGGAATGCATACAGACTCTATAAGACAATGATCGTGTGGGTAATGACATAGGTGCGCACGACCATGGGCAGACAAGCCCTACAATGTGCGATCACCCCTACAATGAACCTGGCTCCCGTAAACCATGTGTCCCAATAGGTTCACCTCAAGTCCCCGAATCCTATCTAGGATGAAGAGAAGCGAGAATGAAGTCTAGAGAGACTGATCATGGCCGACTAACAAGTCTAAGAGTCCATAATACACAATCTTCC
The DNA here is from genome assembly GCA_900067695.1 of Picea abies. Classification (NCBI taxonomy): domain Eukaryota; kingdom Viridiplantae; phylum Streptophyta; class Pinopsida; order Pinales; family Pinaceae; genus Picea; species Picea abies. Next base: position 3,847 of record CBVK0100228352.1, read on the forward strand.
ACACGGCCTACAAAGCTTTGACTTGCATCCTCGAGCTTACAATGGTGTAGCCAGATGAAAAATGTAGGGTACCTTCTTGAGAGGTAACAGGTCCCAAGGTACGAGTACAATCTATCATTGTGAATGAATGTCCTAATGTCGAACAACAATTAGAATCATCCAGTCAAAGCTCAAGGATAAAGACTTTTCTAAATGCGAGGTAGATTGCCAATAAGGCTTGCGGTCAACAAGGTGGCCGCTTCTGAATCAACCTCTAGAGCAGGCCGCTTCTGAATCAACCTCTAGAGCAGCCCGCTTCTAAATCAACCTCTAGAGAAAGATGTGTTGTAGTTGATGGGGAGAGATCCGCTGGAAGGAAAGTGATGAAAGATCTTTTCAACTAGCACGAAGCATACATATATGGATGATACAATAAGTAACTGATGTGATAGAACTTCTAAGTATAGACCCTCAACTTGGCTCGACATCTTCAGGCTCAGACTCAATACATGACCGACAAGACAAGGGATCAAGGATGAACTTTGGATCCCAAACTTAGCTTTTCAGGAAATAAATGAGTGAAAAGTACATCAGAATAAGAATCAATATTCTTTTAGATTTTTTTGACCTAACACCAAGTGAAGACATCAATCGATAAATTGAAAAACCACTATCCTGAATAGAAAACTAATAACCTCAAACACCCCTCAAGCTCGACTTCACTGACATCAAATCAAATACTAGAAAATTAACCTAAAGTTCATAGGAAAAATTAAACTTTGACCTAAGGGAAAGGAAAAGCACAAAAAATGACAACCTACCTAATAGCTTAAAAAGGGAACAATTGAACTAACTTATCCTAATAACTTGAACTCTTTTTTCTTTCTTCTTCTTCTCTCTCTCTCTTGTTTACATCATATCTGTAATGATCAACATATTCAAACAACTAGTACAGCCATGCAGATAAGTGATTAATTCTACGTGCCTGATCAACATAATCATATCTTTAGTGAAGCCAACCATGAAGTCTACTAATTCAATCATGTGTTTTTATGTGCTCAACAAGTGAAGAAAAGAAGGGGACCAAGCATGACTGATTATGCATTTCATAAAATGTAATGTCCCCTTCCAATTGACTGCTCTAGGAGGACGACTTAGTGCTCTATCCAATTCCCGTAGGCCATAGTCGATGACAAAGGGGATTAATTGATGTTATTTGGGTGAAAAAGATAATGTTATAAAGTGACATTAAGTAATTTATTAAAATGAGATGTTTAAAGTGACTTTGGGAAAAGATTAAGAAGTGAACCTTATAAAGTCACTTTAATTATTTAAGTGAGGGGAAAAAGGTAAAAGGGTTAGCAAAAGGATGAAAGGGGAGATAAAAAAAAGATAAGAGTTCATTCTCTCATTATGTTGATGATTATTTCTGATATTGATTTGGAGAGCTCTAAGGTTTCAGTGGTGAAAGATTCCACCTAAGCCATTAAGAGGGGAGATCATTTAGATCTTCTACTTGCATTCATCTTTGAGAAGGTTGATCCATCTTTTGCATCAATTTGGAGTTTTTGTGGAAGCCATATTTCTTGGGAGAAGACCGAAGTATATTTCTGAAATTTGCAGTGCCTTAGAGGAGACTGAATTCTTATTGTGTAGGTTGAGTTTTGTTGAGGGAGCCATCTTCTACTCTTGAGGGCTGAATCATCCTTGAAGAGGCCGAGTTCTTGCTGTTGTGGATTGAATTTCCTTGCTAGGCTGTGATCTTTGGTTGCTGGGCCTAGTTCATTTTTTGAGGGGCCAAGTTTCTTTGTGCTGGGCTAGTCTTCTTTGAGAGAGGCTAAACCTTCTTCTTCAGAGGCCAAGTTTGTGAGTATAGAGACTGAACCCTTAAGGAGGAGACCGATCTCCTTTCTTGGTAGCAGATCTTGTGGTTTGGAGGGCGAGTTTATAGCTATTTTAGAGCTCCTCATTACCTCGAATCTTCCAGCCAAGCCATGCCACGAAGTGCAAGGGTATTCCAATTCAGCGCAACAATAAACCAACTCAGATTTGTGAGTTCTTGCTGTTGTAACAGTTCTGATTGGATTAATAAATAAACTGGGCAGTTTTGTTATGTTTCTCTGTTGTTGTAGTAGTTTGATTGAGCAATAATCTATTGTATTCTTGGTGATAATTATTGCATGCAATAAAATTCTACTTGGTACCAAAAACTCTAAGCATACACCATAAAACACTTTAAGAAACCAAATTAGAAATGTGACAACAACAATAAAGGGTTTCTACTTGCAGTTTGGAGTTTGTCAACAAAGTGTTTGACAAATGCCCTTCACCAGAAATAAGTTACAAGAAACTAAAAAGGGGACTTACAGTGGAAATTGGGTATATCCGCAAATTGTTTGACGAAAGTCCTAGACCAAAATTCACTAAGAATATTACAATAGTGAGTAGGAACTTATAATAGCAGTAAGAAGGGACATTAGACATTATGCGACTTGTCAAGCTTGGATATGGGAGGGTTGACGAGGTGTCCTATTGGGTAGATCTTGCCCTAGGTCAAGGAGAGTTTCCAAGAGATTCCTCTCTAAGCCATGTAAAGTGGGTGAAGTCGTTAAGGGTCTGTTGTCGTCCTAATACACACCTACAAAGGTGGAGAAGTCTCCAACCTACTTGGTGTGTCCTTGGAGACCCACTGTCACCTCAATCTGGATTCCATCCGTCTAGGCTCACTCCTAGAGAAGCTAAGCGGGTAGACCCTATTAAACTATGTGAAAGTTTATTAAATGTTCTAGGAGTTAATTAAGTTGTTGATTGGTGATACCCAACCCAATGACAAGGAGCAATGCAAAATGCAATCTTTCAATGACAAGCAAACCTTTATTTATTATACCACAATTAGACCAGTGCTTAAAGATTCCACTTATTCCAATATATATAAAGAATGGCAATTTTACAAGAACAAAACAAATTAAGAATTATCTAGACAATAAATTGAAAAATAACTTTATACAATTATTTTAGAACAATGAATAAATAAAGAATACTTGTGAGTAAATCAATATAAATATTTACACATGAAAATAACTTGCATAAATAGAATTTAAATACTTGAAAATAAATTGCAAGGAAATCTAAATGTTGTGGAAGTGTTTATGTTGCTTTTAGTTAATTTTTAGTTTCTTTTTAGCTTAGTGGTTTAGATGTGAAAGTTGCAAGCCTAAGGTATGTGACTACCCCAAGTGCATATCCCTTTAGCCAAGAGGAAATGCTGGGTGCTCAATAAGAAGAACAACAAGATTGTCCCCTAGGTCCGGAGGTCAAATCCAAAGTGCTTGGGTGCTCAACAAGGAGGACACTTAGTGCCGTGAAACCGTCCTCGGCTTCAACCCCTTCTAGCCTCCACAAGTCACTTTATTTTAGTGGCTAAACAATAATAGAAATGAGTGGCTAATTAAACTATTCACTCAATACTTTGCCCTTTCTTATTACCCAAGATCCACAAAGTGGCAAGGGGAGGGAATACGTGGCAAAGGCGAGGTAAATTTTGTTTACTTTGCAAAATAAAATGAAACTTTAAACATTAGCCGGCACGATTTTGCAGGATGGCATAGCCACTCACATGCAAGGTGTGGGTAATAAAAAAATATTTAAAATAAATAACTTAAACAAATTAACCACAGTACTTTGGCAGAAGGTGGAGGATAAAGCTTCCCGATTTTGTGACAAAGGTGGACAAAATTAACTAAAGCAAAATCAGAAAAATATTTCTAATCCTAGCCGGCATGATTTTGCAAGGATGGCAAAGCCAAGCACAATGCAAGGTGTGGGTAAAATTATTCAAATTATTTACAAATTTTAAACTTGGAAAGAAATAGAAAGTGCAAACCCAAGAGACTCTCTTGGGCTGCTTACAATAGCTTTAGAAAGTGTGTGAGAGAGAGAGGCTTTGCACCAAAGCTTATTGATGTTCTCTTGTGCCTCTAGTTGCCTATTTTGGGCAGTGTTGCCGCCTTATACACACCTGGGCTAACGTGGAAGAAATCTTCAATCCACTTGTTGTGTCCTTGGGGGCAAGTTTCGAGTCAAGGTGCTGTCACCTAATCCTCAACTCCTCCATCTAGGCCAACTCATAGCGAAGCCAAGGAGGGTAGTCCTTATGAAAAATAATCTAAGGCTTTTACTCTACTGAAACTGAAAAGCAAAAACTATTCTAGGAGTTTATTTGGAAACACAAGATAAATATAGCAACATAAATTTACTCAAATGATACAACCTGTGAAAAGATAATAAACATTAATCATTCACCACATAACTTTAAATCAATGTAAAGATAAGCCGACAAAATAATAGAAGGTAGACCAGTGCCAGATAAATGTAAATGTGATGTGATGAATGTTCCGCGTTAATTTTTTCTTGAGGATTTTATTTAAGGGATTTGGGATATTAAAAAGTCTTTGAATCCGTGAAGTGGGGATTGAAGTAGGGGTCCCCACTCTTTGTGTGCAAAAATGAATGTGGCCTCTTTGCTTATTATTCGACAATCTTATAGACTTACCGACTGGGTGTGCCGTAGGTCCAACGGGGAGAGAACCTCGATCTCAAAGTTCCCCCCTGACTTAACACACTCCACCAAGGGTAGAGGTCTTAGATGAATAATAACACAACATAAATATTTTCCTAGTTAAACTAGCATGCATTGCTCAAATCCGTTTCTGGGTCCCCAAATCCACTTGAGCATAGCAGTAGGACTGCATACATGGATTGAGCAACTTGGGTTTATTCCAATATTTGCAAAAAAAGAAACTAGCAACTAGTATTCTATGAAAGCAAACCTAAAACTTTGTAGTTGATTTTATGACTTCAATTAAGTGAGATGAGTTGATTTTATCTTTTTATGCAAAGCTAAAACCAACAAATTAAGCAAAAGACATGGGAAGCAACCCCGAAGCAAGAAAGGGAAAAACACCTGTTTCCCCCCAGGGGCAGGGGAAACGACGAAAACGAACTTTGTGGCTCGCAAACTTCTACACTACTTTCTTTTTGGATGCTCTTGATCTTTATAATGTGAGATCAAGGCTTACAATGTTTTTTTAAGTAAAAAAATGAACTAGAGGGTTCCCGACAACAATGGGGGGTTCTGAAAGAGGTTTAATCTTCGAAACTTGGGCGGAGCCTCCCTTGTACCTGTTACTTCTGCGTGAAAACAGCAAGTTGTTAGCTCAAAAGATGGCCAAAAACACTTTGGGAAGTGTCTTTGGTCAACTCCAAAAAATACAAAATTTAACTAAGTAAATCTAGGCTAAAGCAATCCAAAAGAACTAAGGAGTGAGAGCTAGAAAGCTAGCCTCCTTAGGGTCTTTTGGACTGATTTAAAATCAGCAAGTAAAACACTTTATAACTGCAGAATAAAAGACTCGAAAGCTCACACAGATCTACCTATTATTAGTCTCAAGATTGTACTATGAAATAGTTGCTAAAATAAGGCAAAAAATGGATCAGATCTAGATAAAAGTAAATGTTCTTTCAATTAAACTTTAGATCTGATCTTAACAGCTACATGCAACAGATTTAGGACATAATTTATCTTTAATAAAATACCTCCTTGCATGCAAACTAGTAACCAAAGGAAAACAGATTTTTAAATGAATTTTTGAGTGAGAGAGGAAGATACAACTTGCTGAGAAAGAGGACTTGGGCAATGGAGTCTTAGAAGTTGTGAAGAGGAACTATGTTGCTTCTAGATCTTGGAGCTTGTGGAAAGTGTAACCAAACCCATCCACACCTCCAAACAAAAAGATGTTTAATCCAAGAACACCCGCATCAACTTGTTAAATATTTGGAAACACCTACAAGAGATCTCATACAAAACATATTAGTTAACCGAAACCTTTATGAAATGAAAAAGATTCTCAAGCAAATGAATTGTAGAATTTGCGCATGCAACCAAGCTTACAAATTCAACCCTATGGAATAACAATATTCTTCTTAAGCCAAACTTAACATAGCAAATGCAAATAACTTAAAAGATATCACCTCATGAGTGTAGCACCATCAACAATTAACATTCACACATTAAACACTCCTTCATAGACCTCCAAAGCCTTTTATTCATTCTCAATAACAAAAGTATGATACAATACAATGATAGCGTCTTCCCAAAGCTCCCACTAACAAATGGAGAGGGATCGACCTTCCTTTATACAATAATTGGTGACAACTCCAAAGGATATGCGCATGGGAGAGGAGGAGTGGCGCATAGGTTAAGGGGAGATGCACATGAGTGAGGTGGGAGATGAGTGGGGGATGTGGGAGGTGTAGTGGAGTGATGTAGGGGTATGTGGGAGTGGAGTGAGGTGAAGTGAGGGTGAGTGGGAGTGGAGTGGAGTGAAGTGTGAGGGCGAGTTGAGAACATTGGGATGTGTGCCCTCCCTTCTAAATGCGCCACACAAGCAAGTGGGGTCGAGTCCCTACATTGTGATCTCCTCCACGCCATGTCACTCTAGTGAAGTTGCCTCCCTCTCTAGTAAACTCGCCCAAGCCCAGAGTTGACTGGGGACCAAGAAAAAACATGTTTCCAACATGTTCCCCAATTTTCCTAAAAAATAGGAAATTAATTAAATGACCCCTTTTTCGTATTTTTCGAGATAAACTCATTTTTTAGTGATAAAAATCACTTTTTTGCCTCGACAAAAGGGGAATAGGGGTTTAAATGGTACTCTGGCTTGGAAAACAAGCATAAATATGACATCTGACAATGACTGGTGCCATATTTTTACAATTTATTGACTTACAATTAAAAATTTTCGTTTTGCGGGAAATTTATTATTTCACTAAAACATTAAAAAAAACCTATCAAACCTAGCCGCAACTTCCATATGACTCAATAGACATGACCTAACATGAACTCATATACATTTAGACACTAGACATTGGTTATACCATGCCAAGGCCTAACCACCAACACATACCCCAGCTTTGGAGTTAGTCTCTGAGTGAAAAAACTTAGAAATTATTAATCGCCCACTAAGGCAGGTAAAAAATAATTAACAAGTGAAAAAAACACTCTAGAGTACATGTTCGTACTCGGGTCTTAGGTGGCCAATAGTCTTTAACAATATTTCATGCTGAAGTCATTTATTACAATGCCCTCAGAGGGATGGAAAGGCGGAAAAAGTGGTCTTTAAAAAGACCTGCTGAAGCTGTGAACTCTGAAAAATGAGCATCTGACTGCTCAATATTTGGCGGCTCATCTAAAAATCCAGCTAGTGCAACTTTGGTGGATAACAGGCAACACCTCCTCTTTTTGTGCTGAAAACCTACATAAAACAACAAAAAAGGCTCGTTGGAAAATGCTAAAAATCACCAAAATATGTTAGTTTTATGTTAGCATATGTACAAATATATTTACAGAAAAAATCTGAACTTGAAATTTGTTTTTTTTAGCAAAATTTGAGTGATTATGTATGCAAAAAATAAGTAAATATAAGGCTGAAAATTGAACAGAAAATTATGGGAAGTAAAATGAAGCCTTTGGAGTTCCTTCTCCAAGCTTTGACAACCTGCAAATTTGTAAACCCTTGCTACACAATGTGGCAAGAAGGTGAGATCTTTTAAAAGGCCTACAAAATACTTTGCAAACACCAATAAAAACAAATCACATAAACCTAAAGCAATACTACTACATATTTATCCCTAGCAAAATACTTTGCTTAGGGTTCTTCAAGTAAAACAATGTGAACAAAGATAAACAAAATTTTACAATATTACCTCACTAAGAGAAAATACCATACAAGAGTAGCCAAAAAGCACCAAGAATGCACTAAGAACACCAAGAGAACACCAAGAGATCCTCCAAAGCTTCACTTTATTGCTGCAAGAAAGGTTACCAAATAACACCAAAATTACAAGAGAAAAATGAGAGAGAATGAGAGAAAGTGGGGAGAGATTTTGGCATAATAGAGTTGCTGTGAAAACTTATGTCAAAAGGAGGAGAAGAGGCTTCCTTTTAAAGGAGGGAAAGAGGAGAGACCCCTCTTAGATGAGTTACAAGTGTCACCCATCCAAGAGAGAGAACAACTCAAGGGGGTGCACTTTTAGGGTTTTGGAGTGAGTTAGGGTTTGAGGGGTGAGATGTGAGGGGGGGAAACCCTTTTCCTTTTGTCCAAACCTTTGACTAGGCTTTAGGAGGGGTGCATTTAGGGTTTTAGGCCCTCTCGCACTTTAATTTTTACTTTTCCCTAAGTTCATGAAGAAGGGGGAGCCCCTCTCACTAGGGAGACTCAACTTAAGTTGTTAACTTGACTTTGGGGGGTTCTTCTAAGTGGATTTTCACTTTTCCAACTTAGGAAATACATTAGAAAATATTTCCCCACTTCTTTTCTTGACTTTAGTCACTTTTACAATTTTTGGGTTTTTAACCTTAGCTAATTATTTGCTGATTTTTGACTGACTTGGCCTCCTCATGGACAATGACCTAACAAAACTTGTCCAATTGAGCTGAAATTTGGACCAAAGGTGTAGGGGGTCATAAGCCATTTGATTTGAGTACTCACACCCCTATACAAAATCCACAAGGACCAAATTTTTACATTTTTCATCAAAAATAGTTAAAATTTTCAATTTACGGAAAATTTTAATTATTGAAAAATCCTATCAAAACCTAACAGAATTTCGCAAGACTCTAAGATATATTTAGCATGGTCATTTAAAACACTTCTAGACCTTAGTCACCCACTGGGCTTGATCATTAGAACGCCTTTCACCACTTTGGAGGATTATTGAGTGAAAAACTCAATAGTAATTAAAATCGTTGAAAAACAAGATTAATTACCTGAGGAAAAAAAAACACTCGATGAAAGGACTTCCCTAATGATAAAGTCCTAGGAACCTAAATTAAACTTGACCCATGCTAACATATTACAAAATTATCCCACGCAGGGGAACGAACATTCCGTGAACACAAAAAGAAGTGCTGGGGGCAGAATTGCCCTGCTGAGCCATAAGTCTTCAAACTTGTCGTACCATAAGGTACATATCTTCATGGTACATGACGTTGGCACCTAGTCGAAATAGGTGGTCAATATTTGGTTCCACATGGAGACGTATGCTCGATCTTTGGGAAGGAGAGCATGCGAGAACCATAGAATCTGCAAAACAAAGTTTTCACCAATAACCAACATAAGTACATGTGTGAAAAGAATAAATAATAATCAAATAAATGAAATGATATTGACAATAATCAAATAAATGAAATGACTATACAATGAATTATATATATAAATGAAATAATGACAAAATTGAAAGAATCAAAACGAGAAAGGTTAGAGATACGTTACAAAGGGCGCCCCTTTGGACACCAAATGACTGCGTTGAAGATCATTTTAAGGTGGAGCCTTTTCACTGGCATATCTAACTTTATGTCGGCCAACTAGCTGAGATTAGTTGTCAGAAGACTTATACGCTTTACTCTGTTTTTTGATGTTCTGATGTGAACCCTTTTTTTTAGTACTCAACCACTTGATAGAATCTTCCTTGAACCCTTTCTGATGAAGTTGCATTGGTGCCAAGTGAAAAGATTTAAAGTCTATTGACTTTAACCCTTCTTTGAAAGGCTTGGCATAATCTTTCATAGGGATGATATGTTGACTATTATTATCATCAATCACTTCCTTATTATCCCTACAATCCTCTACCAGGTTTGTTCCACTTTTTATTTATTTTTTATTTTTATTAATTTTATGCTCGTCCTGTTTGTTGAAGACATCATCTTCGTCAAAATAAACGTCCCCAATTTCTTAGACATATGGAACAGATGGCCCAAAAATCCTGTCCAACTCTTCCTAATATCTGATCGATTCATCTGAATGTCGACGAACTGATCTTGATGGTGCATTCCCAAATGGCAAATCCAACTTTGTTCCTGATTCTGAAGGAGTCACATCAATATCCCTTTCACTTGAAGCTTCTTCAAGAAAAAGACCATCAAATGAATCCATGGTATTCCAAACATTACAAACTGTAATGTTCCTAAGCCAATATGCCAGGAACATCACGGTCTTGGGTGTATTTTTAAACTTTTTCTGGTTGTGGCATTTCGTCAAACACTTTGCTTACAGTGATCCTTTAGGTTACGCTTAGGGTATACTGATGGTTTATATGTGTGTTTGCAGCAACATATAAGAAGATAAAGCAACGAAACATACCTCAACCATGTGCAAGATCAACAATATAATAGACAACCCCAAAAATGATTTAGATCTGATCTTTATTCATAACAATAAGCAAGAACCTGATACAATGAAAATGCCGATCTGGAATGCTCAACAAATGGATCCAATACATAATAGGAGCTCTACAAAATACTCCAAGAAAATACTATAAGCCTCCAAAGGCTAGATACACGATGAAGATTGAATACAAGTAGAGATCTAGGCCGTATGCAATACTAAACCCCCAACTAGAAAAGCCACTCTCTAGTAGAAGACTGAAACCCTCAATAATTCGGCCCAGCTGAAGAAGCCCCCAAATGAGTCCAATGAAGATGCCAAACTGTAGATCGTGATGTGTAGAGTCCCCTCCTAAAATCTCAAACCGAAATACCAAGGACTGCTCCTCCAAATGCTGAATCCTCAAGTGGAGTTGCGTCCTAAAAACTGTCAAACCCTACAATTTCGGTCCTGATGAAGGAGGCCTCCAAATGCCCTGAAACTCACTAGAAAGGTAGATCGGGACACTGCAAGTCACTGGGTGAAGTCTCAGGGTCAGATCTAAAGTATAACCCCTCCAAACTGAATAGATCTTAATCTCAAAAATGCCCTCCTTCTCTCCAATTCGCCCCAATGTTCTAGGGAATCATCTGAACCATAAAACTCTCTCAAGAGGCACTAAAAATCATGGCTAAGGCCCTGCAAGTAAAACCCAAATGCTCAAATCTCCAATAGCCCTCTCAAACTCCTACAACGAACCTTCCTTCAATGAATGGTGCACCCCCCTTGCTGGAAACCCCCAATGGTGCGCCCTCCTTCTCTTCTTGTGCCTGTGGCTGGTGTAGAACCCTCCTGCATTGAGTAGATCTGAACTAGAATGGTGTGGGGGAGTATTGCATCCCTGAGACCAAGCTTGGGACAAGCTAGGTGGAATCTTTCACCACTGAATCGTCCTCTAGGGTTTGTTAAGTCAAAACCCTCAAAACCCTTAAAGATATGGGTTCACTAGCTAGAAGCCAGATATCAAAAGATAATCATACATGAATGAGAGAATAGAGGCCGATGCCTCTTATTTATACGTCCTGCATTCCCTTGTCTCTCTAAAGTGACTTTTCTTTTTTAATTATTAATTAATTAATTAACCTTTTTACCTCTGAAAAGCGCCTTATCTCTCCTAGTGGCTTCCCTGACCACTGAAAGTCACTTCTCATCATCCTATCCTGTAGTCCCGATTCCAATGAGCTATTACACTGAGAGATTCCTCCAAGTATTGTGCCCAAAATGACCTCTTCAGTGAATTTAATTAACTTATAGCTCAAAATAGTCAAAATCATGGAAATCGTCAGAATGCAACGGAACCAAAGCCAACCTGTGCAGAATGGATCATAAGGATGAAATGGGATGAGCGATGCAAGCCAGACCCCAAAATACCTCTCAATAATCTCTGTCCTCGCTATAACCTCCATCTGGCTACTCTGGTCATCATCTTAATCACCTGGTTCGTGTTCGTGTTCGAGTTCGGTGAGCTTGAAGTTCACCAAAAATTCGACAGTCAAATTTTTGGGGATAAAATTCGGCATTAAGTTCGACATAGTACAAAGTTTGAAAAAATAAAAAATATATATTCAATACTCTTATTATAATTTTATCATACATTTGATAGAAATGAAAATAGCATACCAACATGATTAATCATGAAACATATATATTTTAAAAACACATCGTCTTGTTCAAAAGCTAAAAACATGTTCATGAAAGTTTGAAACATAGCATTAAAGACATGAACATAACATTAAAAAGTTTTACAAAAGTCGGCATGCAAAAAGAAAACTAGAACAGGAACACAAGTTTCATTCTTGATGTTCCCGTGGCCTACTTGTTACATCAAAAAGCTCTATGTCATCAAGAGCAGTAGGGGCAGTAAAACCACTAGAAGCATGATCATCACTGAATTCAACACTAGCTGAGGATCTATCACTCTCAATGCCAAGATCATCTCCATCTTCTGGTGCATCTGGAACAGGACTGAACCATGGAGTAGAAGAATTGGATGAGTCTTTGGCCACATTCTTTAAAGCCAACTGCAAGTTACTGCGAACATAAACAAGATCTTCTAATTTTCCATATAACAATCTATTTTTTTTCTTGGAATGAATATGGTTAAAGGAACTCCAATTCCTTTCACAAGCTGATGCACTTGATCCCTGGCTCAAGACACGGATTGCAAAATTTTGCAATTCTAGGGTACCTGATCCATAAAATTCCCACCATATTGCTCCAACAACTTTAGTCCTATCATACTTTGATGATTTGGTTCCAAATACCCCTTCTTGTAATCTGTATGCTCTGAGTTGAGATCTAACAGAATATGCAATTGATGGATCTGGAAGTAGCTTGTCAATAGCCTCATAAAGTCCACTCATGACTTCGTCATCCTGATGTCTTGATATTCCAAACAATCTAGGGTCTAAATAGCAACCTGCTGCATGTAAAGGACTATGCATCATCTTCCATCTTCGATCAATTACCTCCCATATCTCTTGGTAATTAGCTTCCACATTATCAAAAGCAGTTGCAATGGCTTCCTTGCAACAATCCATGCCCTCATAAATAAAACCTATAGAAGGTTTGTCACCATCAACCATGCGGAGCACATTAACAATTGGATTACACATTTTTAAAACTTTGTCAGCATTTTCCCAAAAGCTATTGTTGAGCACTATTTGTTCCACATTTTTTCCTTTTGATTCTTTTGAAAGGTGAGATCTCTCCCACTCAGTATTGCAGAAAATGGCTCTTAGGCTTGTTTTTTCCTCAACAACTCTTTTCAGAGTAATGTAAAATGTAGCAAACCTTGTATCACAAGGCCTCAACAACTCTCTAGTTGCATTTTTCCTGTATATGCTCAAAGTGAGACGATGGTTGATGATAAAATTTGCAATTGTTTTTCCTCTGCAAATTGTCTCATTGACCCATGGGAATTTGGCTAAATCATGAAGCAATAAATCCAAGCAGTGAGTTGCACAAGGGGTCCAATAAATCTTTGTGTACTTCTCCATAATCATCTTTCCTGCACCAACACAATTTGAGGCACTATCTGTGATAACTTGGACAACATTTTCCTCCCCAACCTCCTGAATTGCTTCATCCAAAATTCTGAAAATAAATTCTGATGTCTTCACTTCGTCCATTGCATTAACTGCTCTCAAAAAATATACCCCTTGAGGGGAATAAACCAACACATTGATCAATGGACGATGACACAAGTCTGACCAACCATCACTCAAAATCGTACAACCTGTATGCTTCCAAGACTGTCTAATGTCATCCAACTTGTTTGTCACTCTGTCCTTTGTTTTGCTGAGCAAAGTGGTTCTTAAAGCCTCGGATCCAGTAGTTACATACCCCTTGCCAAAATCAATGGCCTTTTTGAATGCATTTTTAAAATATGCACTCCTAGCCACATTGAATGGAATTGCACATGCATAAAAAAATTCGGCAACAACATCATCAACTTCTTGTTTTTCAATAGGTTTCCAAAATTGGTTTAATGTTTTGGTTCCACCTGCTTTTGTTGAGGCATAACTTGAGCCACCCATGTTTGATGAAGAATGAATGGTGTTTGAGGAAGACATGGCAATCTCCCTTTCAATCCGCTGCCTCTTCACATCCAATTTTCCCTTTTCTACCTTTGATTTATTGTAGTCTTTCTGCACTGCATATTTTTGCTCATTAGATATTTGTGTGCATGCTTCCACACCATCTCCACTACCATTACTGATTCCAAGGAGGTGGTCCACTGCCCTTGTTAAAGAGCCACTGAAGTTATGTCCACATAACTGACAGACAAGATTATTTCCTTCTTTCTTGACATGTTTCCATGCCTCCGCTATAGATTTTGGAGGTGCCATTGATGACTGAATGAAGGTTCTGCAAATGTAATATTTTTAAGTACAGTAATCAGATTTTATGTACAGTTTAAAAATTAAAATTCTAAATTGATAAAAATAAAAAAAATACATTAAAAATACTGATATAAAAAGTCTATATCAGTTACAAAAAAATACTGACAACATTTTTATATCAGTATTTTTTTGTAACTGATATAGAATTTTTATATCAGTTACTAATATAAAAATACTGTCAGTATTACAAAAAAATACTATTATAGACTTTATATCAGTATTACAAAAAAATATTATTATATTGATATAAAAAATCTAATAAAAATACTGATAAATTATGACATAAAAAGTTATAAAAATAAAATAAATATTCATATAAAAAGTATAAAAAAAAAACCTGCAGGCTGCGCCGTTGCAAGACTCGACCTTGGCCACTCGAACACGAACACAAATACCTGCAATTGGGGTCCACGCTCGCGGCTCCACTGTCTAGACTTCACAGCACACTCGAACACGAACACGGGCAAGGGCGAGGGCGACATGCGTGATGGTACATGGGTGACGGACCACTATGAGGCGGCAGGCCCACTGCTTACAAGTTAAACTCGTGACTGTCGGGGTTACACAGTCCTCCACTGCCCACTTATTACACAGTCCACTGCTGCGAACCCACTGTAGTTTGCTTGCACTCCAGTACACAGTCGAGCGGCAATGGTCTCGACTCTCAACGGGTCTCGGCAATGGAGGCACGAAAATGGAGGCGGCAAATGGAAATGGAGGAGGCACGAGCACGAAAATGGACGCGACAATGGAAATGAAAGCCGACGAACTCGCGGCTTTTTTAATCAATTTTTCTAAACGAAAACGAATAAATTCGGACCCTAGATTAAATTCGCTGTATTATTGATTATATTCGCCAATAAATTCGCCATTAAATACGGGATTAAATTCGCCGAATTTAATCGATTAAGTTCGGGTCCCTATAAAATTCGCCAAATTTCGAATTTTTTCAATTAAATTCGGCGAACCCGGTGACTAAGGTCATCATAGCCCTCTGTAATGTAATGATGTCCCAAAGTGAGGACATTACACAAACACTTGGGAGTTCATCCTTAAATTTCTCCTTGACATGTGTTAGAAAATTAGATGGTATCTCATAACATCCCATCTCTAGTTCATGATATACAACCTCATTTATGGGTTTCTTAGGATCTTCAACATGGTATTTTCTTTCCAATTCTTCGTTTAATCTAAACATGGCCCCATCTGGAGTGGGAATGGTGGCATAAGTTAAATCCATTTGTATACTACCCCCCAAATCTGCAGCTGTTTTCCTCGAGAGCAACATACCCCAAGCATCAGGCACCAATCATCACTATGTCCATTTCTATTTGAATATCAGGGAAGGCAACCAAATGTACTTGTAAGCCCTTTATCAAACCATGCACTTCAATTGTTTTATTATCCATGGCACAAATGCTATGATAAGGCATTGAAATCCTTAAATTTAACTGTTCCATTACTTTCTTAGTCATAACATTTGAACTTGCTCCAGAATCAAGCATGCAATTGTGAAGGAGATAATTATTCATAAGTAGAGAAAGAAAAAACGATTGATTCTTTTCATTTCCCCTATCCCAATTTTGCAAAATCACAGGTGCATGTTGGTAAGCTACAACCTGTGGCTTGTCACCATTACCTTGAGGAGGATGTTCGATAGCTTTGAGCAATTTCCCTTTTTGAGATGGGATCTTCATAATTTCTGCCATGAGGACCAACATTTTTTCATTATTCAACCACCCTCCTAAGTCAATATTTAATTCTAAATTTGTAGGAACAATTGATTTAGGACGGGGAAGAGGTGTCTTAGGAACACTTGCCTGTGGCCTATCTTGATTTTTTGTCCCATCACTTTGATAAGTGAAACCTCTATATCTAGCCATTTCTGATACTTGCTTGGGAGTAGGCTTAGGACCAAAATTTTCTGTTACTTTGTCCACAACTTTATTCATGCAATTTACCCCCCTACTATGCTCCATTAATTCCATCCATTCATCCATGCCCACATTATATTCTTGTCCACACATATTAACTTGCTCATTTTCTGATCTAGAGGGTTCCCGTTCATTACAAATTTGAAGAAAAAATTGGCATGTTGATTCTTCATGAAATTGCCCACAAGGTCTACAATATGGGATAACTTGGTGATCAACCAAGTTAGTAGACTCAAAAGGATTTGGTGGCCTTTGCTCTTGAGGTGGAGGTCTCTTTGGACACTTATTATTTGGCTTATGATGGGGTCTATTAGCTTGATCCCTCTCCATGGCTATCGACCTATTTTGTATGGCTGTCATCTGATTAGCATGGTTAATCTCTATTTGCTTAATTAATTGGGTGAGCTCCTTGATGCCAACATTACAAGATTCTTGGTTTTCAACTTTCTTTTTCTTTTCCCCATTGGTTTTGGAAGAAGTTCCCCTTCAAAAACAGGAATATTTGACTTCCTAGCTTCTTGCATATTCATCATCACTCATCACCACTCATCATTCATCATCACTCATCACACACTAAGTGTGGTCTGAAATTTGCGCCCTATTTAGGAGTTATTGGCTGAAATAGGGAGGCACACTTGTCTTGGAGACTAAAATTTGCAATTTGGATCATTTCTTGGTGAAGTTACTAGGCAATCTAGGGTTTTATTGCTTTATTATTCTTGGTGAAGTAAGTAAATCTGCAATTCTTCATTTCATTTGAATGGTTATGGTATATTTGCTTATTCATGTTAAAGATTATGAAATTGCTTGCTTGACAAACCCTAGGAATAAAGGACTTAAGTTACTACTTCTTTACTCTTCATTTGCTAGACTTTACTAAGGTGATTTAACTTAGATAAACTTCTAAAGCCCTAAATACTATCACTCTAGAAGCTATTATCTAGTTATTGTTGCTCTTATTACCTTTTCAATAGTCTAAGGAAAGAAGATTTGCGAGGGCCTAAAATTGTTTAGTCTCTAGTGAATTTATCTTTAGGGTTTGGATGTTTGAGGCCTTGAAGTGCCAACACCTCCTCCATCCACCTCTTCTCCTTAGACAAGTATAATCATTACTGCTGCTACCTCCAAGTAAAAACCGTCACCTATTGACTCCATTACCCATAAAGGCACTAGTCTACTCACTCTAGTGAATGATCGATCAAATAAACACTCAAACCTTCTTCCTTGAAGCTTTTGCTAACTTGCACTAACCCTAAACTAGACTAATTCATTAACTAACTTGCTGCTGTTGCAAGTCACTGCTACAACCATACTAATTCATACTAATTTGCTGCATACACCTACATAACTTGCACCTAACTCATTCATAAATTGCTTGTGAGAATTGCCAAACAATCTACTAGATAAATGCTAAGTTTATATGGTGTTTTCTTGCAATTCTGAGCACTAGAACTTGCTGCTGTTACAAAAGATTGCTACAACCATCTAACTGAAACAAATTCTCTGCAAAACTAACATTTAAGGCTAGCCAAACATTGCCAAATTTGCTTGTGACAATTAATTATCATTTTGCCTAGTTAAAGCTACATTTTCTTGTCTTTTTCAAGCAATTTCAAGGCATATTCTTTGCAGTTGTTACGAAATACTTATTGCTGTTGTAAACTATTACATTGCTGCAATTTTATATCAATTAGCTGATTTTTCAAAGGTTCATGGTTTTATGAAGCACTAACATCATTTTTGTACTTGAAAGTTGCCATATTTTTTTTGTTGTCTTGTTCTGGGCAGGTACACTCCATTTTTACCATTGCTTCATTCCTTAAAGACCTTAGGAACCTTTTGACTTGAGTGACCAGTGAGAGGGGGATTTTCTAGCATCCTTGCCTTAGTTTTATAAGCCCTTTAGGTCACTGGGGACGTCTCCCTTGGGGTAACTTTGATATACTCCTAAATAGAAAGGGGTTTCCTATTAAGGTGACAGTGATAGGTCACCCCCTCTTACACCAATCTTGCATTTTACTTACCTTGGGCTTTGGGTAAGTACAAATTGTGCGATAACAGGCTCAAATAAGATTTAACCATGCTGCCGCAGTAACATTACCCTACATTAATCATGTCGCTTGCGGCCTAGATCTGTCACTAAATTGCATTAACTCATCGTTGGTGTGTTGTTCTATCCGCATTTGCTATTTGATTCAGTTTTTTGGACAAATATTTCACATTCGACAAACATTATTTTAATGGTTTATTTAATGGGTTTTACTTTATGAATAATTCTTGTATGTTTCACTTAGCGAATTTGCACATTGGGTAGCCCACGTCACTCATGATTGGTTAAGATTGGTCATTGGTGATAATTGGTTCATAAGTTAAAACACTCTTATAGATTTGAAGTGACATTTCTCTTACTTTAATGTTAGACTTGGGCATTTAAATGAGAAATGATAAATGATAAATGATGTGTACCTATGATGATAAATGGTCAATGACCATGTGCTCTCATGAAATGTGGACCTTGATATGAAATGCTTGGTAGATTTTACATTCGATATTGCACATTGCAATTTATTGATTAATGATGCATGGATTTAATGTATTCATGATAAACTAAGCACATGCCACACAAACTTTACCTTGAAGTCTTTATGGATTATGATGTGCAATGTCATCAATGATTGCGGCTAGTTTGTCAGAATATTTTTTGAGCTTTGCAATAGTCGTATCTTAGATTAATGGTTGTTGTCGTTGATACAGAAATTTATTTAAAAAAAAAGGAATACATGATCACCGATATATTATTGAATGGTCACATTGGAAATATATTGAGGTAAATATTATTTTTTCGAGCTCTTGATGTTTAAAATGCAAGCAATGATAATGGTTGTCATGATTTTGGACAAGACCCTTAGATTTTAGGCTAGAGACCTACACTCGATGTCTATAAATAATGATAGGGAGCTATCATTGAGCATTTAAAATTGCGGTTTGAGATCAATACATGCAGGGATACATTGTGAGTTTAGAGGGCTTCCTAGAGATTGTATCTTAGCCTATTGGAAGTCTGTATAACCCCTGTTGGTACCCACTCGAGTAGTATTGCATTAGACAACACATGAACTCAGAGTTTCACTTGAACGTACCATTGAGTATATCGAAAGTCCCCCTAGGTATCGTGAAACCAACCTTTCGGCCGCCAGACTGTTACAATGCACCGAAAACAACATTCAGAGAGATACCAACCTACAGGTATCTCTGAGGGTTGTAGCATATGGCACACCCTTGACTAAAACCTTTTTCTCTTTTTTTTGGGTCTTGCCTAGAATATTTATTGTTTCACAAGCATTCGAGTCTAATTGATCACTGGAGGAAACTTAAATGCATGATAAACACCTGAACAATATTTGTCATTCGGAGAAATACGCTTGTGATCATTTTTTGCTTCCATAAAATAAATCCTAGCCTTTTTGCTCACCTGTATTTAAACAATAGACTTAGGATCTAGTTTATGGATTCCCCCCTTAGGTAGGAAACCATTCATCCAAACCAAGAAGTGTGGGGCAAGGCTGTCAAAGTGAATGTGGGCAGCTTGCCTGTAGTATCCTTAGGTTTTACCGTTGGAGATGTCGGACTTTTCCTCTAGGGAGGATCTGAGAGATACAAAAACAACCTCACCATCCAAATAATCCAAATCATCATCCCATGAATCATCATTGGAATCAACATCATCTTTAGAAACATCATCATCTTCATTAGGGCCCTTGAACTTGTATATGAACTCTTCCTGTAGCTCTACCCAAGATCTAATAGAAGGTGGAAATAACTTACAAATGAACCAATACATGGCGTCACGAGCCAAGGACACTACGGACAATTTCATAACACATCTCCATGTCTCACATCAAAATGGTCAACAAACCTATCAAACTTTCTGAGATGTTGGTAAACTGAATCACCCTTCTTTTTTGCATAATATGGACAGTGATTCTGCCACTTTCTATCATTGGGAAGCAGATTAGGATACCCATATCGGGCATCAAAGTTTAATGGATCAAACCTCCATTTATATTTGGCCCATCTTTCCGCCATTGATAGTGCCATCAATCCAAGTATTACAATCCCTCAATATGCATGGTTCAGATGCAATAATAATTGTCAAAGAAGATGGAACATGAATCCAATGGAGTCGCCAGGTAAGTATAAAATCTACATTGAAACACAATACTCACCAATGTCATAGTAGCAAGAAGCCTGGCTCGCTCCTCGACAACAGGGCCAAAATGTTATCACTTGAAACCGTTTAGTTCCAAGGTAACTAGAAATAGTACATTGTCACCACGTACTCGTTTTCTGCACTTTGGGTTAGTGCTTTCTAACCATAGGGGGGAATCCCAGTGACTTTAGGAGTGAACTAACAATAAAAAATGATCAGTAACACTTAAATCGAAATAAAAGCTTGCTGTCTTGAATAATTTTGTAATAAATACGAAAAAACAGCAGGTAAAACATGACCTAATAACTGAAAAATGCATGGATAATGATGCAAAACTTTATCTATGTGTTGGGCACACAACTCAATGCAATTCTAGACTAACAAACACTAAAGTTTCTCTCTATTTCTGCGCTAAAAATGAAATTATAGCAAGATAATATTGCTGTAATTTAATAAAAAACATGGAATTAAAGTGATCTAAAATGTCTAATTATATGCCTAGATTGTGTAAGATGCATGTTGTTCAATGTTTTGATGTAGAAGTTCATTTTAAATGAGAAATCAAGAGCTAACATTTTGTATACCAATGCCTTTTATGGACTCAAACAAAAGGAAAAGATAGAAAGTGAATCAGGTAGAAGATAATCCGAGGCGTATTCACTCAAACCCTGTCAAGAATGAGATCAATAACACATGAAGGCCTAAGAAAATAGAAGTTCCACATGTAAAAAACATAGTAGCTTCCAATGAAATCTCATGTCTTTATTATCAAAAGTTGCAGGAAGAACAAAGTTCTGACAAGTTTGGGCAACACCCCAAGGTAGACATTAACTCTATTGAATGGGACAG
Source organism: Picea abies (assembly GCA_900067695.1). Classification (NCBI taxonomy): domain Eukaryota; kingdom Viridiplantae; phylum Streptophyta; class Pinopsida; order Pinales; family Pinaceae; genus Picea; species Picea abies. Next base: position 24,986 of record CBVK0100228352.1, read on the forward strand.
TACTAGTCATGACCCAACAAAGCCAATCACCACCATAGATACTTCACACTAGCTATCAATTTCATTCTCTCTCGGAAGAAGAAGAAAAAGGAGAAGGGGAAAGCACAAGAGAAGAAACTCAATATATCACAAAATAAATTTCCCCTTCTTTTCCTTGCTTGTTACAATATATAGAACCTGTTATCCCCGATATCTAGGGATAACTAGGAGATCATGTCTCGAGGC
>CBVK0100228353.1:0-25208 GCA_900067695.1 Picea abies
TTTCTATTAATGTTTCCTACTCTCCTCTTTCCTTGCATCCATTGGACTCTGTCTCTACATTACCAACTCTGATATTCTGGCCTTCGACCTCCTTATCATGGCTGGAGGCTCCCCCACCTTCTTCCATTTCTTCAATATGCATTTTGAGCTGACGTGTTTAAACCCATTAATTCTACAAAATGTGTAAGCAACCATTTGTTAGAATTAAGCACATGATAATTTTTTTTTTTCCAAACCATGTTACAAGTCCTTTTTCTTCTCATTTTGTGAAGAACACATATGTGTCAATCTGCATCATATAACACATCCGTGTTATCCTTTGGACAGTACAAAATTAAATTTTGCACAAGCACTCCCTTAAAACCACCTTCCCAGGTGACCATGACTTGAAACCGCGACTAAATCCTTCCTTAGCACTTTTCTTTCTTGAAAACAACAATTCGACCATTAGCTCTTCTTCCCTTAGTTCTCAAATTCATGTGACCACGATCATGTCCCTGTGCTTAGCTGAAAAAAAGCTTATCCATATATTTAGGAATTTAGAACATTCAACCAGGACCAGATCAATGGTCCTCTTCCTCATTCATGATCAACGATCGAGATCCACTTCGGGACTCCGCACTTCCGGAGTCTCAAATTTCAACCTCCGATTTCCCCAGAGTAATCCGCACCTAAAGTTCTAGATCACGTGCCATGCATCCACATAAAATCAATGACTGTAGTCCAGTTTAGGAATTCAACCTTTGGAAGTCTCAACTTCCCCCGCTTGCTTCCTCCTAGAATGCTTTTACCCAGAGTTCACGATCTGTCGATGCGTGTCCTCCCACAGATCAATGACTATGAATCGTTTCGACTCTTCAGGCATGGAGATTTTCAAACTCTCCACCCATTCACTTTCTTTCGGAGTTCTTTCACCCAAAGTCGAGGATCCGTCGACATGTTTATTCTCACAGATCAATGGTCGATATGTAATTCGGTCTTCGAGCTTTCGAGATTTCTTGACCCAACACAAACTGTTGCATATTTTTCCTCTGGAGTGCCCAGTCTCTGGACTACATGATTTGTTGCCACATGGAGAAATAATAGAAGTGGACACGTGGCCCAATGAGGTGGGTGACACGTGTCATGTTCTAATTGACATTTCAATCCTCCATATGCTCAAAATTTACTGACACATGTCACACATACCATGTGTCCATGTCATCCTAGGTGACATCCAAAAGCCACGCCACTTCAGAAATTCTAGGGTCCACATCACCTCCAGGTGACGTCATCATGCCCCACCACTTTGGCTCTTTGGGCTTAGAAAATTTGAGCTTCAAGAGTTTCCACACTAACACATTTCCAATTCTCCTGAATTCTGAATTCTTGAACTGGCCAATCTGTTGACATGTGTCTCCCTTATCAGACAGTCCATATTAATCCCATACTTTGGGACTTTGGGAGATACTGCTACAAAGATCAACAGTTCTTGTTGATTTGAGATCAACGGTCCTCAATTACTTTGAAGATCAACAGTTCTTGTTGATTTGAGATCAACGGTCCTCAATTACTTTGGGACTTCGGGTAATTATTTCCCTAGTGCTTCACTCTGCCAAACCTTTCGGAGTATTAAATCTCTGAAGTACGAGATTTGGCACCATGTGTCCTTGTTGATGGATGACCCAGATGAACTCTGGGCTTCGGGCCTTCGGGAGTTCTATATTTTCGCATCCGTATTTCTTCCAAAGTGGCTATCCACCAGAGTGTAAGATATCCTGCCACGTGTCCACTTCGATCAATGGTCTGTATCTACTTAGAATATTTGGAGTTTCGATGTTCAAGGACTAACATGTCACATCACTTAATTCCTTTCAATTTGCAGGGGCAAGCACCGACAGTTTGGAGTAACGTTCCTTTCGCCCCACAATTCTTTTGACACTAACATGTAACCCCTTGGTGAAACCGTGGTTTGGATTGTGGGACTGCCTTGGGGAATTAATTCTCATGCAACTTGGTTCCCCGCAATGCCTCCTAGCCGTCGATCTCTCTCCAAGCAATCTGATGGTTGTGACTTAACCTTTGCTTCTCTTTCATTGGATGACCCTTTTTCACCTGCCTTCTGATCCAATGATCCCAGATCTCTCTTTATCCCACAATGGCAATCACTCCTGAATTCTAAGGGGACAGTCATGATCCTTTGAACCCTTACAAAGGATCTCCAATGTTGTAAATCCTGCGTAGTTCCTGCAACACCATTCCTCCCGATATTTTCAACTTCACGGTCAAAATTTGATCTCAACCACGAGACTTTGACCCACAGACCTAGCCCATACCGAATTGGTGTTTCAACCAAAAGATATGATACCAATCTGTAACACACCCCAACCACCCACAGGCCGAGGTATGCCACCTTCAAGCCCACCCTTGGAATTTTTTCTCTTACCGATACCTTTTTAAAATAATGACACATAAAAGAAAATATTTAATGACATGCACAACAATAACCGACAAGCATGCATACTCTAAGTATTCAATCATGCGATAAATAAATACACAATGGAATAAATTCATTAACAGATAATTAATAACATAACATAGATCACTTATCTTTATAGAATATGACACCAACTGGCTGCAGACCAAGGATGTTCCACGCAATCATAGACACTACTGCTCCAAATCTCAACAATAGTGTCACCCCCGAGCTAGGTCTATGAATCCACAAGTAATGTTCCAGAGTATTACTTGGCTTCCCAAACCAATCAACACTCAAGCTCTCATAGGATTTCCCAACACTCATAGCAATCCAAGTACCCAACTCTCTTTATTTTTAGATCCGTTCCACACAGGAACCAGATTCACAAGTATGGGACTTTCTTCCCATAGCAGTTTAACTTAGCATGCAATTGGTCTTCCTTATGGGCTTACAACACTTTCATATCCAAGACCCTTTTCTTCCTGCAATTTCAACATGTCTCGGCCAAACAAATTGTTAGTTTTCCTGCACATTATATTTTCAACACTATGCATAATAACAGTCCAAGTCATTTTCATCTATTCCAGGGTACAAAGCAAAAGGAAATATCATTATTTACCTATGCATCCTATCAACATACCAATTTTCCCAAATGTAACTCAAATATCAGTTGACCTTAATCAGTGTGCCAAATCTTTATGGCCACATCCATACCCGATGTACCCTTCCATTGGGCTCAAGTTTGCCATACTTATGACAAGCACCTTTCCATGGCATGTTGGAGCTCAACCAACCTCTTCACCATGGGTTTAATCATTCTCATTCACTCTTACAGAAGGACTATGCTACCTGCTATAGGCTAATCACGATCCTAAATCGACACATATGAAACTAAAAATTTATCTTGAATGCACCCAAGAATTCTTCCTTCATTAGTAACCAGGGTGCCAATCACTCATGGCCACCCAAAATTCTCTTTTCCTTAACACCTATACAATTTAAGTAGAGTATTGGAAGGTCCTCCTTCCTTAATGGGCAATCCATTGTCTTCCCTCTTATGCAAACATGTATTTCCTCAATGCATTCCATTCAATGTGCTAACTATGAACACCTTTATTCCTCATTCACTCTTACAGAAGGACTATGCTACCTGCTACAGGCTAATCACGATCCTAAATCGACACATATGAAACTAAAAATTTATCTTGAATGCACCCAAGAATTCTTCCTTCATTAGTAACCAGGGTGCCAATCACTCATGGCCACCCAAAATTCTCTTTTCCTTAACACCTATACAATTTAAGTAGAGTATTGGAAGGTCCTCCTTCCTTAATGGGCAATCCATTGTCTTCCCTCTTATGCAAACATTTATTTCCTCAATGCATTCCATTCAATGTGCTAACTATGAACACCTTTATTCCAAATCTCCCTAGATTGATCATTGTACCCATGGTAATCCTCATTCATGAATTTTCTTGCAAGAATTATAACTCATCCTTGAATGGCATAAACTTCCTCTCTCTATTATTCATATTCTTCTTTCCTGAATCTTACCCTGCTTGGGTAGCAATGGCATACAACAATCACTCAAAAATTATCTGCATATCTTTACGATAATGAATTCTTTTGAAAATGAATTCTTGCCAAATTACTTCATACTTTATTCCACATAGGTATGAACATTTTTATGCTTGCTCTGGCTACTAGCACCCTATCTGATATTACCTCATCAATGGTTCTTTATGGACTTTTAAAGTCCTTTCGACAATCTTATACCAACAACCTTCTCATAGTTTTCCTCTCTTTGAGGTTGTCGATCTTTGGCAACTGTATTTCTCAACAACTCCGATTTCTTTCTATATGTGACATACATAAAAAATATATTAATCGCCATGTAAAATAAAAATGCTTGTATCATATCATTCAAATCGATAAAACATTTTCAGATATGTCCTAGCATATCTTTATGCACTTCATCACACTATCCTTAATGTTTTCATGATTGAAACACAAACAATTCTCACTTGTTTCTATAGTCATACAACCATCATCACTATGATGTCAGAACATTTACTTTCATTTGTAAATCAATCTCTCGCACCATAGAAATACAATAAACAACAAGGAAGGGGTCAAGGAACTCTTCTCTTGTCCAAATCCTTCTACACAGCCCTGGACTTTCAGTCCAACTGAGTTAATTTTCCAAGGCCTCACTTCATTTACTTATCATGGCTTAATCAAGCCTATTCATTCAAACTTAATTATTTAATTATTTCCCTTTTTCCAGCTATACTTGTTTACACAATTGCTCTTCTAAGGCTTACAACTCTGTTAAACAATTCAGAGTTTTTAGGGTGAGAAAAGTATTCCCCCTTTTCTCCTTCTTTGCTTATGCAATCTACTCCCTGCTGGGATCTTCCTGCTCTTTTCCTTGAGCAGCCTTCCATGCCATGTCACAAGATCCATGATCCTTGACCTTCCATATACTGGAAACACTCTGAATCAACCCTTCAGTTCCATTTGGAGGATATAAATTGATCCATATCCAAGCCTAATAAGAAATTCAATTTTGAGAGCAAAGACACTCTGGAGTAATTTAACTTCATATTGAGTCTACATCCCTTTGTCCTTGAAAGTATGAACTTCTTGTGTTCAGCCCCCAAGATCTTCCTAATTTGTGATGGAGGACCTCATTGACTCCTATATATGGATTTTCCTTTATGGAGGATTGAAGTGGTGGAGGCCCAGCTAGAGGGGCTTAGTTTCTCGGTTCTAATATGTGTCGTTACAAAAGTTTGTCACCTATGTACTTCTATTGATTATTTTAATATAAATAATCTTTTCTCATCTAATTGATATCTTGCAAATATTTGAATTACTAGTCCATGGGAATATTTTTCATGTATGTTAATGGATTATGATAATTTATATGCTGACATCATATATTATCATCGTATGCTTGCGTATCTTGGTTGTTGAGGATAAGTTGCATGTATACAACTTTGGGTCATGTGCTAATTGATGTTCTTCTTCGAATGTCTGTACGATGTAGGATTTTAGCCTTGTCTTGTTAGCATTTCATTTATATAGAATAATTGAGATTAGAGTTGATTTCTGGGTGTCATTCTTTCTGTTGTGGTTTTCCCCTAGACATAGAGAGATTTTCCTCCAAACAGTGATGTATAATGTAAATGTGATATATGGTCACCATCCAAGTGATGCAATATGAAAACATTGTATATCATAATAATAAACATAAATGTAATTCTGAATACAAATTTACATGGATGGAGTCATGAGGGATAAGTTACCACAAGACATGGGGTTCCAAGGGGTCTAAGGGGGAAATATTCATGTGTATTAATCTGAAACCACTTTCTAAAATTATTATTGTGTATAAAACTTCTAAGTTCATTTTGAGTGTATCAAAGCCCCAATCATTAATCACATGTAAGAGGGTGAGTGTGAAAAGTAACTTCACATGGTTTTTGAGAGCATGGAGATTAGTACAATCAACCTTAGGGAATGTGACAATCATAATTCACGGGTAAAAGGGAAACTTGAATGGTTATTGTAGGTAGTTCTTACAAGCAATTTTTAGGATAGAAAGAGAGAGATGAGTGTTGGATCTTGAATGAAGCTATAGTGGGGTTTGTGGGCAGCTTGTTGGAGTTGTAGTTGCATGAAGAAGCAGGCTGTTAGGCCTGTAGAGTGATAATTCCCATGTAAGAAATTACCCTGGAGAAGTGAGATTATTGTTGTGGGTTTTCATGTGGTATATAACATCCATGGAGTCCTCAACAAGAGATATTCCTAGTGAACTTGTGCTATGAAGGAATATAACACACAATAAATATCAATACAAGAAATTTGGTGGAAAAGGCCTCAATCCATATTCTCCACTATTCCCCATTGTATTCATTTTAATGATAGAAATATATAATACAAAATTTCCACATCATTTCTATCAAAATCAACATCCTTGTGTATGATAAAATTGCAAGTCATTGAACCATAATTCTTCCAAATTCTTCCATCTACAGACTATAGTTTTCCATCTAGAAAATTTGATTTTGTTGTGGTTGAAATTTTTACAATGATTTGAGTTTTAACCACTCAACCTATAGACTTGGGAATAGAAGGACACAAGAAATTCATGGTTGTCGGGTTCAACCAAGAATGCAACTAAAAATTACAATACAATTCAACTTCTTTTGATTTGACACTTACAAAAAATTATTGTAAGTTATATTTGAGGTTGATTACTTACACAAAATATTATTTGCAGGTTAAATACAATGAATGTTGGTTTCAAACCTTAATTGATATTCAAATTAGATGATTCTTTGATTACAAATCATGTCTAGTTATCCTTTAATTATAAGTTTGTTTTTTTATTTTAGTCTCTCACTCATATACAATCATGAAGTCATAGAACCACCTAATGTATTTCACATTTATGGTTATAGTTTTTATCCCAAGTGCGTTTCTAGATTCTTATTTTGCGTCTTCCTATGTTATCTCCTAATGAGGTGTCGATGTGAGAGAAATTGAGGTGGTTTCATTATTGTAAAATAATAATAATAATATACATTTGTATCATTAAAATTAATACAATGAGGAATAGTAGAGAATATGGCATGAGGCCTTTTCCACTTCAACCCCAATCCTTTTTCTACATTGGAACCATTAGATTGAATAGATTTTGCTTCTTTATATGCACATCATGGTTGTCTCCAACTATTGTTTGGATTTGTATCCAATAAAATCCTTCAAACTTCAATTTACAAGGCTTCCATTAGAATGTGGCAACAACAACACCTTCGATCAAGTGAATAAATTGCACAACAAATTCTAAAGATGGAGACTCCTATGGGTGATGATGTAGATTGCTGGGTATTTTGGCCGATTACTTTTGTAGTGGTGGAAAAAAAAATAAATCCCAATATTCAATCCAAGTGTTGTTTTTTTCTCTTTTTTTCTCTCTCACATGTGGCTAGAAATGACAGAGATGGACAACAAAAAAGATAGACATGGAGGGTAAACGACAAATGGATGGAACATGATTAAATGGATTGGCTCACTAAATCTAAATGGATCAGTTTGGGGTTTGGATAGTCTACATACTAGATCTAATAGATTTTTGGTGTAGATCTATGAGAGCGTAGGGATCCAAATGATGGACCTTTAATATGTATGAAACTACTGCTTGTCCGCTTTCATCATCTTTTTCTTCATGCATATCCAAGGTCAGATGCCCCTAGAAATGAAATGAAATCTCAAATAAATGAATCAAACTATATTTTATTTGACATGCTGAGAGTATCGCTCAATTCATCAACTCATACTTCATCTATCATGGAAAACTACTATGGTGCTACCAGGCCCTAAAAACATAATATCTCTAATACCAGTTGAAGGAATAAAACACACAATAAAGGTTAGGAAAATAAATTTGGAAGAAAGGGCCTAAATCCATATTGATCTAGGTGGATATCGATCGCCACCCACCTATTTGACTGGCTCAAAACATAATTTTCCACCTTGTTAGTTTTTCTATGGTTTTTCGGGTCCCAAACTTTCGGGGCTATTTGAGGCCCTAAATGACATTTTTTTGATGTTGTGGTACCCAGGAGATATTAAAAGGCTCTTGCATCAACTCGGTCGGAATGTGTACTTCTCGTTTAGACCTTTAAAAAGAGCTATCATGCAACCCAAATGAAGATCATATGCAAAGGTTATGCCCTCGGGAAGTTGATGTATCGACTACCCCCATCAGGGCCTACAAACCTTTTTGTGTTCCATCTATCAAAGTTAGGGTTTTGGATGTTTAAGGTTTTCTCATTAACAATTTATGTTAAAAAATAATTTTGTGCCTCGTTGTAATGACATCTTCTTGCGAATGAGAATAGTCATCACATCTCTTCTCATAGACAAGATACCACCATTATAGTGAGTTCATTCACTCTATATTTTTACAATTCTGCACATTTAGTTTCATTAATAGAATTTGTGTATTACTCTATCTTTGTGTTGATTGCAATCTCTTTGTGTATTTCCTTCTTATATCCCCTCCTTCATTTTTTTCTCAACAATATTTGGATCACATATTATTTACTATTCCTCATTGTATTCCTTTTAAGATACAAATATATAATATGATAATGAAACCACCTGAAATTCTCTCACATTGACAAATAATTGGGAGATAAGGTAGGAGGAGGAAAAATAGGAATCTAGAAACACACTTAGGATAAAAAATATATCATTAAATGTTAAATACATTAGGTGTTTCTAGGACTTCATGATTGTATACCAGTAAGAGGCTAACATTTTGGAGCCTTGGCAGGGATGATTTTAACAACCCCCCCAAATTTATATGTATAATAAATGGGTGAATCCCCATGATACATAGGAAAAATTGAAGGATATTATATCAATAATATAATATGTACATACAATTTTTTGGGAAATATTTTATTCAATTATATAATCTTGTAAAATCTTGCCTATTCTTTCATTGAATTATAAACTCATGTAAAATTTTGGTGAATCTTTCACTGAATTATAAAATATTGTAAAGTATTGGTGAATTTTTTGATAAAGTATAAAAATATATCTAATAATAGGAAAATGTATTTATTAAGATGTAATATACTCATTTTACATCTTCAGAAAAATAAACATATTTTTTCCATCCTCTAGACAATGCTACAAGCATTAGGGGTTATGTTTGTCAGTGTTCTCACTGTACACTCTTGCATATCCCTCTATCAATTTTGATGATATTTCACCACAAAGTTCATATGTATTGATCATGACCACCACTTCTGTTAATCTCTTGATATATTCATATTTTCTCTACCACTTCTATTATGGATTCTTTATTACTGATTCATCGATTATGAAAGGACCCTTCAAACAAGTTCATCATAGTATGTTCTTAAATAGGAGATCACATAATTCTATCCATCAATAACTCCAAAAGTATAAGAGTATTGATAGGTCACATTCCATGCATGGATTCCTCTCTAATCATCCATTTGTAGTAAAAAAGGATGCCTTTCCAAGGAAGAGAGTTCTCTTTTATCCCTTATATTTTTATTTTCTTATAAAAAAGTAAAGGGACACATAAATTTATAATAAATATTGGGCATAGATTAGGCCTTATAAAAAGAGATAGTCTTAGTTAGACTACCATGATTCAACATGAACAATAATAGTTGTAGATTAAGTAAGGTCTATTATGTCATCATGTATATCTATACCTGACAGTAGCACAATGAACATTCAAAGTCCTATCACCCATTTTAAGCCCATTAAGGGTAGGACATGCAATGTTTGTCACTTGTATCCTACTACATATTGATTCCCAAAATTGAGTTGCAGAAAAGTAATGAAGAAATAAATGATCCAGTACTATATAGAAATGTATTTTTTCCATTTGATACAAGCACCATTAGGCATAGCTCTTAAAACAATGTAATGATTTTTTTTCAATATTGTTTATCAAGATTGTTCTTCAACTTTGAATTCAAGAACTATAGTGCAATAAACATTCTCTCATCCTCCACTAGCTACATGTAATGCTCTTTTAGTCTTGGAATCAAAAGTATAATTACATTAGAGAAATGTAGGTATCATGATAATAGGTACCCTATGATGAGAACATATGAACCTAGTGCATATACCATTTTTCTCTTTTCTTAGCTAAGTAGAGCTCATTTCCCTTTCTAGATAACCAAAAAGTATTTTCAAAGAAAATATAAAATAAACATAGTATATCCTAAAAGGTGAATATGCTTAAGTCATGCCGCAAAGGGAAAGGAAATAAAAAAATATTTCCTTGAACCATCAAATATATAAAGAAAATAACAATAATTATGGAAAACACATTGAGTTGCCATATACTAACCAAATCCATATATTAATCATAATACCATATGTTTGTTAAATAAAGATGACAAAAGATGAAACAAGTTTTTTTTACTCAACACAGGTCTTTAACATTAAACCAAACCTTTGACTCAATGGAAATTAGATGAAACCAATCATGTCACAACAAACGGTTCAATCAAACATCAAATGAGAACTAGAATCATTCAAGGGACTAACACAATATTTAACCAAAATAAACCCAAATATTCAAACTTGAAAAAATGTTCCCAAATGCAACAAACAAACAAAACATTAAAATTTACCAAGATATTAGAGCTAGACATCAAGTAAATTTCATGTACTTGAATGAGCCCATTCTTTCTTAGCAGAGGTATTGTTAAATTAGTTATTTACCCTTTAATACTAGGACACTATCTATGTGAAGAGATAGGTCCTAGATTCATCAAATTCCAACTTCATTTCCTATCACATATAATAAAAAGACAAGGTAATAGTTAAATTTCAAAACATCAATCTTAAAATAACTTACATCATGGAAATGTGGCTTTAATTTTATAATGAAAAATAAAAAATATAGAACCTATTTTTACCTGAAATGCAACCTCAAATTTGTTGATGTTTTGGTAGTTGTAGGAGGAACTTTACTCTAGACAACCTTTCTTATAAGAGAAGAAGATTCTGAAAGTCCAAGAAGACCATTGAAAAATAGGAGAATATCTTAGAGAGAGTATGTTGGCTCAGAGGGAGAGCCACAAAGGGAGCTTCCCCTTAGTTCAGGTGGGAGAGAGACATATCCTAGGATTGACAGATAGGTGTCATGATTCTAGGTTGAAGTTTGTATACTTTAGAGACAAGCTTGGCATGATGAATAATGTATCCTTCACTGAGAGGGAGTGTTGATGTTTGGGAAGAATCTGGAAGACATTCTCCTAGATTAATAAGTAGTTATATAATATATATAATAAATAAGTAGTTATTTATTATGCAAGGGACACATCCTTTCATGGATGGTCACCATATGTTCTCTATATATGGAACACTCATCATTGTAATAATATATCAATGATCTCATATTATATCATATAGAAAAATCAACATGGTATCAGAGAAGGACTGGGCTTGACTCCCTCATGGGAGGGCCCAAGAAAATGAGAGATAACTTGTGTTTTGTGAAGATTTTTAGAATGTGTGTGAAAAGCAGAGGCTATGTGCATATATAGAGAAGGATGTATATAGTTCAGAAAGTGATGTGCATATATAGAGATGGATGCATATGCTGCAAGAAATGATGTAAATTTTCGAGAGTGGGATTGTTCATAAATATCAATTTATGAATCCATTGAGGAAATGAAGCATAGGTACAATGAATCAACCATCCACGATTGCATTGAACCACTTCTAGATGTCCTTGTGCAGTGTATGGTCTTCTCTTGGAGTCATTATTATCATTTTACTTCGTCTTTGATAAATGCATAGAGAAGGACATAATTTAGAGCCATGGATTAATTTTCTAGAGAATGAACCTTCCAACATGTGAATGATAGTTCACTCCTCGTAGGAAAGAATGATTGTTTTTATCTCATATTCAAGTCTCTTCTTGAGGTGCGATTAAAATTCTTTTATCTTGTCTATGATTTGAATATCGTGGAATACAAGAATGGAGTCGATAAATGCTTGTTTAAGGGCAGAGAGAAGTGGGAGGAAAGGGTCACAAGGGGATTCTAAATATGTGTAGATTGGAATTCCTATGGAAATATTAATAATCTATCCGTTGATGTATTAAGAGAGATTAAATGCATTTGAAACGCTTGAGATGACTCCTAACACCATTTTTACAAGCATTTGTTCCAGTTGTCAGAGATTGATTGCCTAAAAAAGAGTGGATAAGTGTGATGCCAACATTATTTTTAAGATATCCAGAGCCTCTTCTGTCTTCCTGGAAGATATGAGGGTGAGCGAGTTGATTTCCTGGTTGTGTTGCTCGGTGCTGTGAATGTGAATAGTGACTGGGTTAGCCAGGAATTGAAGCTTGGAACTGTAAGAATCCATGGCTATGTCGACTCACTTGAATCCATAGTCCAAGCTCAGGTTAGGACCCAAGGAAAGATTTATGGGGATCCCATTTCTATAGAATTCAATCATTATCTTCGTGAACTGTGGAAAGAGGAGCCTACCTAGTCCAAACACAACTACATGAACATAATCAATGTAGAATACCATTGCACTTCCTTTGAAATTTGTGCCATGGAGGGCCTTACCGTTGACATGGTCGATGATAGTATTTTCATTGGGTTAGTTGATATCTATATCAATTGTGGTTGTGTCTTCCCTTATCCTCTGCATGAGCGGGGCCAACTACTTGGGAATCGATCCCAAATCATAGTGATCTTGCTTGGGCTTCTTGAGAGTATTGATGTTGTAACATTATATTGATAGCTCTTGGAATGGGCTGTCTCTGAGAATCCATTCAAGAAGTTCTACAGATTCTATCTAGCCTCTATGTGGCTTCATCTAGTGGATCTACAAGATCAAGCATGCAACAAATGAAAACATCGAAAAGTAAAAATCAAGGTTCGTGGCAAGAGAGTTCTCTTAGAAAGAGGGAGTTGACCTCTGAGTTCAAGATGAAGGATCTTGGATTAATGCATTACTATTTGGGATTATAATGTATGATAGAATCTAGGTGAGATATTTCTTGTTCAAGGGAAGTATGTTATGGATATCCTTCAAAAGTTTGGGATGATGGATTGAAAATCCATGGAAACTCCCACGGTGACAAACTTGAAGAAGTTGAGATACTATGATTCTGATCTAGTATACCCCTCCACGAATCAGTAGTTGATTGTCTCATTTATGTATTTTGTTAATACAAGGTTGAACACTTACCTCACTGTGAACACGTTAAGATAGTTCTAGGTGGAACCGAGACATGAGAATTGGATAGTTACAAAGAACATTTTTAGATATTTGCGTGGCACACTAAATTATGGTTTAATATATGTATCAAACAATGATGCTCCTATCCCCTCACTCGATGCATCGCACTCAAGCACAAAAGGATGAGTGAAATTAGGAAGTGCTAGAACTAGACAAGTGCTCATCACGTCCTTCATATTGTTAAACTTCCTATGGGCCTCATCTATCTACCTGACCACCCCCTTCTTTTTTATATCTATGAGAAGTGTAGCCAAATGTGAAAACCCCTTAACAAACTTCCTATAGTAGCTGCAAATCCTGAATAAACCACACAAGTGTGAAATATTTTTTGGGTGGTGGCCAATCCATTATGGCATGAATCTTTTCTCTGTGCACCTGTACTTGGTTACCATCCATCTGTGGATGTTAGTCTGACCCATTGGTCATATGGAAATTCTCCAACACTTCCTTAACCAAATTTTTTATTAGTATTACCTTCTCAAGTTTACATACAACATCATTATCAACATTTAATATTTGACAACCAATAACAAGTTATCATAGGTCTATTTTCATATCACATACATGAAACCATTACCATATGCATTACAAAATATCCATGTGCATGAAATTTTTTACCCATGCCCATAGTGCATATGTATTCCAACTATCTTCCTTTTTCATTCATGTGCATAAACAAGTCTTCAGGTTAATAGGCACATACATCTTCTTAACACAACGATGATATTATAAACTTGCTCATATGCCTATATCACTTTACCTCTTTTATGAGGACTATCAACAATCCAAATGACTCCTTTTTCTTTGCTTAACTAGATTATTCCAACAACAAGTTTCATTCACTATAGGTCAAGTAATTAACCTTACAAATTTCCATCAGTCCTCCTAACATGATGAATTATACATACAAGGCTTAGTCTCTTTGTTCAAGTAGAAATTATAATTTCTAGGGGTTCCATCAGCTCATTCTTATAAGTAGTATTGCAACCACCAGTTCCTCCATTTTCTAGACTCCAACAACCCTTCACAATTAGGTCTTATCATTAATGTCTATCAACTTATTCCCACTCCTATAGAACCAACTATCAATCTATAAACTGAGAACAATTATTCTTTTGTAAGAAATTCCAACACAAGATTTCAATATGCATTCCTTCTTCTCAAGGAACTTACATAGGTAGTAAACAAAAATTTAACATAGAGAAATCTCGCTAATAGGCTCACCTTAGCCTTGATATACTAGTCCCATGATTGTTCTATGGCCCATCTAGGCCTAGTTTTTCAAATTTTCTCTAATACTACTCTATAACAACCCCAACCCCCTAACCCTTACTTAGCCTAGTGGGGTGTCAAAATTACTCTTTCACCAAGTGCTTAATATCTCTAAATAAACCTCATAGGTTACTTCTTCTCACCGATATCTTTCCAATGAATATAACCATTCTAAAAACCAAGCTCTGGATCAAAAGTTACAACCTCTCGAAGTTTTTGGGATTTCACCTCAAATGCATGTGGCTCCCCGTCACTAATGCCCTCCTACGTGGCACCTTCCACCTAGCCCATTGGGCCCTCTAGGTCAATGATCCTGATCACTTTGTCCAACCTTCATTGTCGCCAGGGTTCTTCTCCCATGGAGTATAAGTCACCCCAACTGCCACGCTCCAATGAAGAACTCTGATGGGTTCATTCCCCCCTCAAATCCCATCTCTCTCAGTCCCTAGTATTCAATGGATTCGATCACGTCAGTGCCTTTAAACTGCTTAGTGATTAATGCCCATCCCAACACTTACTTTCTAGAAGAGTAGGTGGGACCCATGACAAATTGACGATAGTCATTATAGAATGCCCACTAACTGATCAACAGTCCATATCGTTTCACGAAGTTCCTGCATTAGAGTGACCCCACTCAGGTGCCATGAACCACTCCAACTAACTTTCACTTTGATATATTTGATGATTCGCGTTACACCTTATCGAACAGTCTGGTTTCGTTCGGAGGTTACAACTACACAATGATTAAGGGTACCAACCCTTTTCCCCCGAAACTAATCATCATAGATCCAACATCTAATTTTTTCCCAATTTATCTCTAATAGATCGACGATTCCTTTTCTTTCTCAAAATATTATCATCATTGTTGAAGTACAGTCACTTCCACTTCAAGATATACTCCCGATCGTCTTGTCCCAATGGTCTATTTAGAAGAATATAGTGGTTGTAATATGCTATCACTTACTTCCAACACATCCAAAAACTACTAGGATACTTCATCATCATCAACTCATTTCCCTAGCCTCCCTTCCTTGGGTTTCCAACTTATCTTCCACCAATGATATAGGGATTGTCACCAATGGTCCAGATCCTTCGATTCGACCTAAACGAGATCAATGGTTCCTATGACTTCTCATCTCTCTTCGTAAAAAGGATCCTAACATATCCAATGATGGTGATTAATCCTCCAACATATCTAGGGCCTACAGTCCTTTTTATCATCATAACGTTTACTACAATAAGATATAGACTACGAACATAGAAAATGCCTTATAACTCATTGCTGATAAAATAAAGAAAAGGAAACATAAATATTATTATTAATTCGTAGTTTACAATAATGCAATGACAAGGATGGAAACTCATAGTTTTCTTGACATTCTTTGCTGGTATTTCCTGGTGCACTAACAAAACAATAAAACTAGAGATTCACCCTCCAAGGGATGCTTCTGCTGCTCCAAAATTGGTCTTTCACAGAGACGTATCACCTCCATTCTTTCCAGAACTTGAACTATAGGAGAGATCAACCCTCACTAGAGATTATGGTCTTCAAACTCAAGATAAATGACCTACTGAAACCACATCTCAATTATGTTGTTCAACTCACCTCCTTTAAGTGAAGAAATTGGTCCCTTCGCCACAATGAAGTTCCCAATTCATAAGATATTGGTTTATCTTGAATATCCATGATTTTATGAGGGGTAAATCGGATTTCCCAACCCACAATGCATTCCACTAAGGTAATACACATCCCAACTGAAGAATGACACCCAACAAAAAGGTATCTCAACCTCTACAAGTAACTCGATTCTTACAAGCTTCAACTCAGCTTCCACCTTCAACAACTTAGCCATACACGAAGAAAAAAGAAACCACTAAAGATATCTCAGCTATAAATGAAGCATAATGAATAAATCTAGATGATCTCTTCCAATGACCAACTAGGGTGGATGGTCTCACCACTGAAACCAATCTCAGAATTTTCTCCTAAGGTTTTCATCCCAAGAGTGCCAAAGCGACAAAGAGAACTCTCAAATCAATTTTGGAAAATGACAAGTCAATAATGAGAGAGGGCATCCTCATTTACCTTTTTATTCTTTGATTGACCCTTTTTCAACCTTTATACCTTTTAATAATTTTAAGTGACTTTTCATCTTCCCATTCGTCACTGAGGAACCTTTTTAATTACTTACTCAATGTCACCCTTTTAAAAATAATTTAAATCCCGCTCTGGTGACATTAATTGATTTTTAATTCCCTTTTCCCCACTGACTATAGCCTGTGAGAATTACTTAGGCTATTTTTTCAATTCTCTCTAGAGCTCATTTGGAAAGGGACATTACAGATGTATACTGGTTCCACCCGGAAATCCCTTTTGTGCTCCACCTGGATCACATTCCAATCAATTATGTGGTTAGAGTCAGGGACATATTTTTTTAATAATAACACATTAAATACATTATGCACTCTCATGGCTGAAGAAAATGCTACCATGTATGCAACTAGCCCTATATTTTCTAATATTTCAAAAGGCCCACAATATCTTGGTGCCAACTTCGGGCAACTTCCGAATCTTAGCGAACTTATTTTCACCTTCACTTTTAAGAACACATGTTCTACCACTTTAAAATATCTAAACACTATATCCTTTTCTGCATAACGTTTCTTCCTATCCTGGGCAACCTTTAAATTTTTCTTGATCTTTGCCATATTCTCTTCCATTTCCTTCAACAAATCTGGCTCAACAAGTGCTCTGTCTACTGGATTATCCCAACTTATTGGTGTGTTACACTTATTGCCATATAATGCTTTAAATAAAATCATTTTTAATGAGGCATGATACCCATTATTGTATACAAATTTCACTAAGTGGATATAATACTCCCACTTTGATGGCTGATCCATCACATACATTCTGAGCATGTCAATTATTTTGTTAGTCCTCTCTATTTTCCCATCTGATTCTAGGTCATACACTGTACTAAGATTTAATTTTTTCCCAAAGCCTTTGAAAAAACCCTTCTAAAAATTGGAAGTAAACTTTGGATATCTATTTGAAACTATTTTTTTAGGCTCTCCATGTAGCTTTACAACTTCCTTCATGTATATCTCTGCAATATTTGCTTCCTTGTGCATTGTCTTCAATGGAATAAAATGTACTACCTTAGTCAATTTATCCACTGCCAGCATGATGGAATCATGTTGTTTCACTGGTCCAGGAATATTTTTAATAAAATCATATGTGACAAATTCCCAATTCCATTTTGTAATGGGAAATGGATGTAACAACCTAGCTAGATGCGTATTCTTTGTTTTCACCTTCTGGCACTCTATACATATGGCTATGTAATTAGCCACTTCTTTCATCATTCCTAGCCAAAAGTATTGGCTTCTTACAACTCCAATTTTCTTCTGATATCCTAGGTGCCTAGAATATGGTGCATTATGCATTTACTTCATCACTAGATTTTTCATTTCATTGGAATTTGGCACATATACTTTTCCTTTGTAAATGAGAATCCCATCTTCTTTCAGCTAATAAGAATTAAAGTTCTACTGAAAATTTCCTTGTTGCAATGCTTCTTTTATTTTCACATAGTGTTGATATGAATTTGCATCTTCAATAATTTAATCCTTCCAGATCAGTCATGTACATGATAATGGATACAACATGCACTTCATGAGCTCTCCTACTGAGTGCATTAACCACTTGATTTTCCTTTCTTTTGATATGCTTAATCTCAAATTCATATTCACTTAGAAATTCAAGCCATCTAGTTTTTCTGGAATTTAATGTTGGTTGTCCAAACAAATGCTTCAAACCAAAGTAGTTTCTTATGAGCTCAAATTTATTACCCATGAGGTGATGTGTCCCATTTTAAATGCATGTACAATTAGTGCTAACTCTATATCGTGGGTAGCATAATTATTTTCATGCTCTTTTAATTTTATGCAGTCATAGCATAACACATGATATTTTTGACTAAGGACTCCATCGAGCCCTTCCTTGCATGCATACATGCACACCAAAAAATATTCTTCTAGATCTGCAATCTTCAATATTGGCACACTTGTCAAGATGTCTTTTAGGTGCTGAAATATATCTTCACACTTGGAATTCCATTCAAATTTCACTCCCTTATTTTGTAAAGAAGTGATTGGGTTTGAAATCTTTGAGAATCCTTTTATAAATCTTTGGTAATAACTAGAGAGACCCATGGATGATAACCTCTGTGACATTTCTTGGAACTGGACATCATCTAATGGCCTCTATCTTCTCAGGGTCAACCACTATCCCCTCTGTTGAAATGATATGCCCCAAGTAGTGGATCTTTGTTTGATAAAAGATCCACTTACTTAGCTTAACATTCAATTTATGCTCTCTTAGAAATTGCAACACCATTCTTGAATGTTTCTCATGTTCCTCTTATAACTTAGAGTATATGATTATATCATCTAGGAACACAATCAAAAACTTGTCAAGGTACTCCATGAACACTCTAGTCATCAGATACATAAAAAAGGATGGGGCATTTGATAGTCGAAATGGCACTACCGTGAATTCATAAAGCCTACATCTTGTCCTGAATGTTGTCTTCATTATGTATTATTCCTCAATCCTCACTTGATGGTAGCATGATCTCAAGTCAATCTTGGAAAATATTCTTTCACCTTTAAACTGATCAAACAAGTCATCAATCCTTGGTAAAGGATATTTGTTCATTATGGTGACCTTATTCAATTGTCTAAAATAAATATACAACCTTAAGGTTTCATCTTTATTATTTACGAATAGCACCGGGGATCCCCAAGATGACACACTTGGGTGTATATACCCCTTATTTAACAAATATTCAAGCTACATCCACAATTATTTCAATCTTGGCATTCCCATTCTCTATGATGTCTTGGAAACTGGGGAAGCTCCTAGAACCAAATAAATAGAGAAATTAATGTCTCTCTTTGGTGGAAATCCTGGGATCTCCCTAAAAAGTTCTTCAAAATCCCTTAAGATCGGATGGTCTTCAATACTTGCCACTTTATATTTGGACTCCTCTTCCATATGGGCTGCAAAAATATGACACCCCTCCTTGAAACTCTTTTTCAATTGCATAGTCGAAATATCTCTAATAGCTACAACTCTTGAAATGCCTTGAATATTACCTTGCTTCCCTTCTTCATCAAGACACGCGATTGTCTTGTTGTAATAGTCTAGGACAACATGTTTTTTTTCCAAACAATCCATGCCAATTAGACAATCATATGAACCCAATGGTATGATGTTCACATCTACCTTTGTGTTGAGTCTATTCATGTCTATTTGACAATATTTAACTAACTCATTGATCTTTCCCTTAGCTTGTGTGGATAAATAAACTAACCAATATTTATTATTCTTACTCCTTTGCAAGTGAAATATTTCAACAATGTTAGAGTCTATGTAGCTATGGATAGCTCCAAAATCAATTAAAATTTCTATGGGTTGGTTATCAATCTCACCTTCCACTTCAATCATGGGGACTGATATTCTGCCTACTTGTTGTCCAAGGCTGCATAAATCCTTGGCATGTTTCATCCCATGTCTTCCACTGTTTATGCCTCTTGAATGTTGTGGGTACTCCTCATTCTTTCTTCTTTGTGAGGGTAGTCGCTATATAAGTTATTTCCCTCACATCCCCAACATTCTACAGGCTACTGCCTTGACCTTTTCCAAAATGAATCTATAGTATTGTGCTCATTTTGGATTGACTATCCTTGTTGATTTTCTTGGGCATTATTCTTGAAAAAGGGTGGCTTAAAACCTTTCTTCCTTTGATCCATTTTACCTTTCAGCTTGTCATCCCAATCTTTTTGGAAAACTAGCCTTCCTTTGCTTTTCTCATAAAGACACCTTTCTATCCTTATGGTTTCCTATAAGGTATTGGGGTTATCATATTGTATCTTTTCACTATAGAAGGAGGGTAACCCACTTAGAAACCTTTGTATTTTTACCTTCTCATTGTTTATGAAGTCAACATACTTCAACAATTAAAAGAACCTCTTTTCATATTCATCCATTTTCATACTTCCAAACTTGAGTTCAAAGAAATCTTTCATATTTCTTTCATAATAATGCTCGAAAAAATATTTCTCTTGGAAATATCCTTTGAACCACCTCCATGAGATCCTCTTCTCATCAAAGTTCTTCACTTGCTTACGCTGATCCCACCACATGGATTCCTTTCCTTGCAAGTGGTAGGTGAAAATTCTATCTTCTACCTAGGAGGGGTAATCATGTATCTAGAAATGTTTCTTCATTTCCAGTATCTAGGCCTCAACCTCTTCTCCTTTCCTATGATCACCATTGGAATTTTGTGGTTTGATCTTCCTGAGCTCACCTTGCAAGATGTCAACCTCATGGCTTCTCCTTTTTCTGCAGGCATGAGATGCATTGGGGATGCTCCTTGGCCATGAACTTGCATGAGTTCTTTGAGTGGATTGTTGTGGATAATGGTGATTCCCGCTCATGCGTCTTGACTTCCTATCATTTCCATGATCATCCCATTTTATTTTAGATCTAGATGTTGTCACTTTTCTAGAACTAGGTGCTTGCTTGGTGCCAGAGTCTTTATTGAATTTATTATGAAATATATTTAAGCTCTGAAGTATCTCTTCTTGAGCCTTCATAATCCTTTCATTATCATCTTTATATCTATGCACTTCCCTATGTAGGATTCTCATAGTTACAAGCTGTTTCCTGCCTCTTCTTCCATTTGACTATGTCTCATCATTTCCGATGATAACATGGAGACCTATGATCTCTTCGTCATGGCTGTAATATCCCTAATAATCTTCCATAACTCTAGTCCTCATATAAGAACCAATTTTTCTTTCTTGTACCTCTAATTCTGCAATAAATGTGCATGTAATAATTACTGTTAGAGAATACATAACGAAAACATTTCATCAATTATAATGCATGCTGCTCTTTATCCAAATATATGAAGGACACAATGCATAAAATCAAAATATGATTCCTAATATTCACTCCTCTATGAAACAACTTTCCAACAGTTGTACTCATACCTCAATATGACTTATGAGAAAAAAGTTACAACATTTACAAGTTGCAATTTCCACTCTTTTACTACTACACAAATCTCTTTTATCACTTTTTGAGAAATTTTAGCGCCCAAATCAAAATTCTAGATGGATAAATCCCTTCTTCTTCTCAAGACATCTCCAAAAAACTATTTTTTTTCTCAAATCCAAGCTCTGAGATGAAAGTTATGGTCTGAAGAAGTTGTGATTGTTTTACCCAATTTATTCCTATATGCTACATGTGTCTTCTTTTTCTTCTTGCACATTTTTACATACCCAGATTCCAAATTTGGCTCCATGGTTGTCTTATATGGATAATGATATTTCCATGGACCATTCTTGTTCCCCAAATAGACTTTTAAGCAAGGATTTGTGCCCTCTGGAAGTAAATTTGTGCTAGAATTTCAACCTTACTATTTTGGATGTAACTTTCTCATACAAGCTTTATTTTGTGCCCTGAATAGCTCATTAGATAACTCTCTTTGATTTATTTTATTTGATACATAGAGACAAATTGTACCTTGGTACATTCTATACTCGTGGGTTTTGGTTGGATAAAAATGTCATCTAGGCCTTAAAAAATTCCCCGCAATTTAATGATCTTCAAAAATATAAAAATTTTGGAATTTTTCATATAAAAACTGATTGTTTTGCTATTAAAACAAACTTTTAACTTTGTTTCATTGATCTCAAATAAGGAGAAATATCAAACATTGAACTAATAAACCTTCCTTGGACATGCAGATCAATTTCCACCATCGATCAACAACTTAAACAATCTCGACCGTTGATCTCCGACACTACATCAATGATTGGTCGATTCTTATTGTCGAACCAAACTTGTCCGCAAATATTCCTGATGCCCAATCATCAGCCATCGACCAATTCTCTTGTCAAACTAAAACTTCTCACAAAATCCACCAAACATTGACCATCGACCCTCTCTTTTCTAATGTGTAAACTGATGATGTGGCATGACACGTGGATGTTGATGTGGCATGACACATGATCCTGAAATGTTAAGTTGGCTGACATGGAATAAAACATGGATGGAAATGTGGCATGACACATGGAAGATGATCTGAAATGACACATCATCACCCACTTTCCTTCATCAACCATTAACCGTTTATCTTAAATGACCCAAACACCTTGCCGATTTGGTCGATGCCTGACCATTGGCCCATCGACCATCAATGACTTCTCTTGCTTGATTGAAACACTTCACTGAATTGGTCGATACTCGAACATCGAGCCATCAGTCATCGATGACTTCTGTTAGTGACTAAAAAGACTTCACCTAATCCAACTGACCTGACCATCGACGATTTTCCTTGGCCAAATTCAATACTTGGAAAATTTTTCGATCAATCTCCGATCAATCTAGGCCGTTGATCTCCCATTGAAAAAACTGATCTCCATCGTTGATTTACCAAACCTCATCCAAATCTGCTGAAACCCGATCATCGACAATCGACCGTTGGAGATGTCTTTCAAACGTGTGAAACTTTTTCCAAATTTTTTTGATCCTCGACCATCGACCATCATTGATCATAGATTATTTTCACCAAATCCAACACTTTTCCAAACTCATCGATTTGAACAATGACCATTGACGAATTCTATTGGTGAACTTCAACACTTAGCAATTTTTTATCGAAATCGAGGTGAAACTAGGCTGTGAATTTCTAAGACAAGATGATCTTGACTATCAATCAACTTCACTTCTCAAACCTCTAAATTGAATCTTGGAAGTTGATCGACCCCAACCCCTTAACTACGGAAAATGACTCCAGAGCATTGATTTGATCCATTTTAGAAACAACTGAAAAAAAATATCGGTCGTCGATCAATTTCAACTTCAAAATGACTGAAAATGAATCCTTGCAATTGATAAAATCAACCTTTCAAATGGTCAAAACCTTATGAATTTTTAAATTTATCAAAGTGAATCTGGGCCATTGATCAAGATATCAAACGTGATCTCGACCGTCAATCCACCAAACTTCCCGCAACTTTACAACAACCATTAAAACTTGAATTTTGACCTTCCAAGTCGAATTTAACTCTGCAAATATGTAGATTTACTCCATTGAACCTCTCTTAGACAACCATGATTCATTTAAACTCATATTTTCCCCCAAAAATTGTGGATTTAACTACAATTTTATTCATTTTTTTACCAAAGTCACACAGATCAAAGTCTGCAGCATCGAATTACTCAATTCACAACCATCTTGGCCCATGCAAGCCTGGTATTTGAACCAGAGGCTTTGATACCATAATGTAATGTCCCTTAGCCCAGCTGAAGAACATTATGGAACACAATACTCATAAATTACAAACTTACATCTAACTAAATTAAT
This sequence comes from Picea abies, assembly GCA_900067695.1. Classification (NCBI taxonomy): domain Eukaryota; kingdom Viridiplantae; phylum Streptophyta; class Pinopsida; order Pinales; family Pinaceae; genus Picea; species Picea abies. The sequence goes on from CBVK0100228353.1 coordinate 24,013, forward strand.
TTCATGTAGATTTCAGCTACAAATTAAAACCATATTTAGCTACTATTTGTTATAGTTAATTACATGCATCTACAAAAATTTAAAACAAACATTAAATGCAGATAATAAACTTAATTACAACAACATATAAATCATTCCCAAATACCCAGAGTTCATGCACATCAAATAAACTCATAATACAAAAAAAGAAAGATAAAACACTTATCTTTTATAAAGGGTTGTACAAACAGCTGCTTGGGATGGATGTTCCACCCAACCATAGACTTGATGTTCCAAATATCAAAAAAAAATCACCCTCTAGCTAGGGCTAGCAATCCACAAAACAGGGTGGTGTCTCACTGTCCACTCACAACTCTGAAAATTCCCAACCCACTGGTTTTCTCCTATAACTATCTTGATTTTCCAGTAGCTCTCTTCCTCTTGACCCGCCTAACCCAAGGAATGTACCCGTTCACTGATATTAGTCCCTCAGGAATACCATTCATTTAATAGGGTCTCTCTCGCATGGGTAACTAGGAATCTCTTAGTTGATAAAGTCAAGGGAACTCACTTCCAAGAAAACTACCAAGAACAATAGAAAACACATGTTGTTACAGTGAAACTCTCAGAAGAGTTCACTCTTCAGGCCTGACAACCTGAATCTTCAGTCTTAATCTCCAATACGGTACATAAATGCTCCAACATTCTCCCTCCATGGTTGCTCCAGCCCAAGCTCTCTTTCTTTCTCTCTACTTGTTTCTCATGCACAAAAACTGATTGTCTAAAACTACTATCCCAACCCATACGAATTTCCTCCCTTTGGCTTGCTTTTCTTGACTCACACACTTCCCCAATTTGATTGTACTCATCCCCCATGTTACCAATAACTATGGGATGTGAGTTTTCACACCCACACTCTTACATTTATTCAATGATTGGCTTTTGGAAAACTCAATTAGAAATTAGAAGGTTCATTTACCAATATAATATTTTTATGAAAAATGGGTTGAATTAATATACATAGATAATTCCCCCTTGGTCCCCCTCTTAGGCCCTCTCCTCTCTTGTGGATTAATTAATCCCCCATTTTTGTACATGTAACACCCTGTTTACCCCATATTGTAAATATAACTGGACTGGCCAAGAACTATGGCAAAACTCATAAGTAGGAATATGTGATGTAAATGGACCTGCAGGAAGAGGTCAATGAATGTAAA
>CBVK0100228354.1:0-25200 GCA_900067695.1 Picea abies
TCTCTGCAAATGTGTGTATTATTTTCTAGCTAGATCTATTCTGTGCAGGTTCAACGCATTTACATTTATTAGTCCATTTTAATGCTCATATGTGAAATATAGGATTAATGTGTCTTCCATTTGCCTTTCTTTAGAATTTTAATTGAATTTATGATTAAACACTAGAAAAGAGAATGTATTTTGTATTTATATTTGAAAAATGGGTTAGTTTGTTGATTATTATAGGAACAATTAAAGCTTGTAGTTGTTGCAAGATAAATTTAAACTTGTGGCTGATCCATATATGAATATACACAAAATGGTTTCTCGTGATTTTTGGTAAGAGGCATCATCAAGTAAAAAAAAACATTTCCACAAAAATTCTCAAGAACCCATCTTGTACTTTGAGAGATATTATTGATTTACTAAATATGCAATTATTTCCTCTTTCTCTAAATCTGTATAGTCAACAAATTGGAATTCCTCTTCAACCACCAAAAATATTCCATATATTTGGGATCATCAATCAATCATCTTGATATATAAAGAATATTGGAACTCTTGATAATATTATATTTGAGTTGTTAGGAAATATTTTGGAGTTATTCATGAGCTAATTTTTAGTTGTTATTTATTAGAAAATGGTTGTAACCACACGAGAAATTTGTGGATATGCATTTATTTTGTTTTTTTAAGAAAGTTTGTGTGCCAAATAGAGTGCCATATCCATTCTATGGACGGGGGCTCTTAAAGCATAGTCCAAATTATGAGGAAATAAATTACATTTCACTAGATCTTGTTTTAATGTAGATTGTAGTTTCATAATTTCCTATTTTAATGTAAATTATATTTTTATAATTTATGTATTGTTTAATTAGACTAATTTAGTTTTGTTGTATATTGGTAGCATAAATCTATTTTATAGAGAAAGGGCCCACTCCGGATGAACAAAGCACTACTTAGTATAGATTTTCTTTTATTTATTTTTGACAAGTGTGTTTTTCTGCAAGTGTGTTTCTTTTCTTTAATTTCATTTCAACTTGTGTTTAAAATATTGAATTATACGTCAAAACAATGACAATGGATTTTTGTTATAGGAAAGCCTAAGGCATATGCTTCAACACATAACTGTGACCTGAGAATCTACATTTTTTTATTTTAGTAAATTATAATTCAAGAAATTTGAAATCAGATTAATTTACATGCATTTGATTTCATTTAACTTTTTGAATTACAATTAAATATTCATCTACTAAGTTATATTTTGAAATATACCAAATCAGAGTAATGTTGTAGTAAGGTTTATATCTTGCAAAATTGAACAACTTAACTATAACCTGATATTTCAAGGCATGTGGATATAGATTATGACTTAGTGATGAATTGTTTCCTTTATGCAATGCCATTTCAAATTTGTATATTAATGATGAAATTTCCATTTCTTAGGAGCATATTAGATTAACTAGTGCAAGTGAGGAAGTGTAATCCTGCACATACAATGCATGAGATCTCGTAAGTTTATAAACCCCAGATTGATAATTAAATGAAACAAGATTTAGTCCTGCAAAGGTGGTATATAAATTGATTGTCATTTTGGCACTGTTGTCGAGGAGATGTCAAGGGAAAATTAATACTTCTTATATTGGTTTTAGATGACACGTGGTATTGATATCATAGATATGATGTTGCATACATTCTCTGGAAGATCTCATACATGGTGGTTTACATTAACTTAGGTCATATAGCTTCATGAGTTAAAATTAAGAAGAATTTTTTGGTGCATTAAGAGTCACTTATCACACTAATCTATTTTGTAAGAAGCTTGGAAAGAGAAGGAATGCACTGGTTGTTATGGATAAATTCGTAAATGTGAACATAAACAAATCTCCCTAGTTTGGGAATCCAAAACTAGAACAAAACCAGCCAGGACACACCCCTTTCTATAGATTCAAATGAAATGTAAAAAGGATAGAAAACTCATACCTTTTTAATTAACATTTGTCCTTATTGATTATATCTCTAAGCTTGATCCAATACTTTCTAGAAGCAAAGACCTATAAAAAGGATCAATTAGAACCATTGAAAGTAATAAGCATACATATATTTCAATGAATCTATGTAAATAGCCAAAGAGAAATACAAATAAAAACCATTGACAACCTTTATTAGGAAAGGAAAATGTATAACTGTATTAATAAATAAGGAAGTAGTTTACAACCAAGAATTTGTATTGACAAACTCCTTCCATCAGTTCAATGTTCCAACACCCAAGTGGCTTCCATTAATTCCATCACCATCTCTTGAACACTTTAGCCCAAAATCTCTTAGGACCAAAATGAAGCTCACAAACTCTCAATTACAAACTAGGAGATATTCTCAATTCACCATTATTTTATTACTCATCCCTTATTAGCCTTTCCCTTTAGAATATGCCTCAATTCCAAAATCTCTTAGGACCAAAATGAAGCTCACAAACTCTCAATTACAAACTAGGAGATATTCTCAATTCACCATTATTTTATTACTCATCCCTTATTAGCCTTTCCCTTTAGAATATGCCTCAATTTATAGAATAGAGAGGAAGCCACGAGGAGGTTAGGGTGAGAGGTTAGGATCTCACTAAATCAGGAGAGGAGGGTGAGATCCAAATGATCAAAAAACAACTCATCATTGAAGTTTCTCTTCTAGAAGATTCGAGAATTCCTTCTTTTTTCCCACGTAAAAAGGTTGTCGTGCCTTTAAACCTAAGAAAAAGGAAACATTGTCGCACCTTCTAGTGATTAAACATGCGACAAGTGAGGTTGTCACACCTTGCTAGAAAGCACCAAGAAACAACTATGTAATTTAGGGGATTTTAGAGTGGATCCTTCCAAAGAAGAATTTCTCTCAGTTTTATTCCAAATTTCTATGCTTTAGATGTCATAGAATAGGCAATAACACTTGTTGCGAAAAAATGTTGTATAACAAAATGCCCCCTGAAGTATGAAGTTAGAAGAGATGATATATGAAATATCATAGAATAGGCAATAACACTTGTTGCGAAAAAATGTTGTATAACAAAATGCCCCCTGAAGTATGAAGTTAGAAGAGATGATATATGAAATAATTTGCCAGATGGGTATTGGAAACAAAGAACGTATCAGTTGGAGACCTGCCAATAACACAAGGACATTGTAGGACAATGTTATATCATCCTTGAGATATGCATGCCCATACTTAGAATACAAATGAATCTAAGCATGGCTGCTGACAAATACATTGCAGATCCATGATTGTATTTACTAATGATATGGCCACCAGAAATACAATGTCGATCCATATGGCCATAAATTGAATGGATTCATAGCCATGAGAATACATTGCAGATCCATGATTGTATTTACTAATGATATGGCCACCAGAAATACAATGTCGATCCATATGGCCATAAATTGAATGGATTCATAGCCATGAGAATATACACTGTCAATCTATGGGAAAACATTATTCTAGTAATTTCCATTGCATCCTGTGGAATTAAATATTCAAAGGAGGTTATTCATGGTCTTCATTTTGTCTTCAATTCCAAAGTACTATTTTATCCATGTGAATAAATCTCTTGACGTCGAACATGGTAGAAACCACTCGATTATCGGTCATTGAGGTATACCACTAATGAGTGCGAGGGAAATCACCATTAATGTCAATGATTTCCAAGGTACTGCAGTACTTCCCTTCGAATGTGAATTAATGAGTTAAATTCGAACATTCGAGAGAATCTTTTGATCAAAGAGAAATGATGTAAACTCCCTGTAAAAAGAAAAGATACCTACCATTGAGGCATGCAGGTTCCAAGATACTAAAATGCTTCTAAATCAACTTCCTAGATGATGATTTGGCATCGATAGGAAGTTATTCATCACAAGAGGGCCTTGATGTATCCCCCATCAATGACATGAAAAAGTTACAAGATTTGCAGTAAAAGAGAAAAGTAATTTTAGGACTGACTTTGGGATGGCCAACGAAGTAGGAGGCTTAAAGGACTGCAGAATTTGGTCGATGCAATAGAAGGCTCCTTGGTTGAACTTCTCTTGAACATTGACATGACAAAGGCCTTGGAAGCACTAACTCAAAATAGAATATCATAAGGAAAAAGTTTGCAAAAAGGGCATGATCGACAAGAGACAAGTGGATTTCACAACTTTGACGCAAAAGGTAAAACATGTCATGTTAGAGAGCGATTGTTGCCATTAATACATATTCAATTACAAACTCCCTTCCCAATTTCCCCCCCACCTTGCTTGGTGAGTGCCTCTTTATTTTTTAATGAGATTGAAGAGGATAACAAATGTTCATTGTACAAGCTCATCCTTCAGACAAGTCCCTCATATTATTTTTAACGAACCCTAGGAAGGATTGGTTCGGTCCCATATGGGTCTTCCAATGTAGGTTTTATGAGTCCAAAGGAAGGAAAATCAATGGTTTTTCATATTTAGAGAGTTTGAAAAACACTTAAAGAAAAATGCAAAAAGGTTATTTTTTGTAAGTTAAGTCTCTCAAGCCCGAAAAAGTATAAAACAATTCAAGGGAGAACTCTTCTAGTAAACACTGATGTATTCCTAGAGCATACATTTTTCGTAATTAATCTACTCGGCCCCAAAAATGGGTAAAATTTCTTCGAATAGATGCTCCTTCAAAAACAAGCATCGCGCTCTAAATCATTTTATGAGTGTGAAGGAAGAAAGTTCACTTGACAATCTTTTCATTTTTTTATAGGGTTTTAAAAAGGGATTAAATGATAATCCCTAAAACAATTTGCATCACCGCAGTTCCATGTTTCATGAATATGACCTTAGTACCTGTACAATCTAAAGCAAAAAATGTTATTTGCACTTTGAATTTTTGAAACTATATGAAAATGGGCAGAATATGTAAAACAATATTTAAAAGAATATTCCATTGAGGGTCAAAAGGGAGTAAAAAATCATTCATATTTCCCATTTACCATTTTACCATTTTCAGTGTGGAGAAATAATTCTATAGGAGATATTTTCATGCTTTGATTCCAGACAATCCAAACAACCATTTGAAGTTCTGTCTCTTCTAGGTACGCCTTCTCTTCTTCTTCCTTCATTTTTTTCTTGGTTTAAAGCAATTTATTCAGTACTCAGGGGTTTATGGACTCTGGTCCAAGCCCTAAATCTCTTTATATGGTTGTTGCAGGCAACTTATATCGAATACTGCGAAAAACGTAGTTTTCACAGTCTCTCTTGTTGAGAAGTGCAAAAATGCTACTCTGTGTGAAAAAAAACAGAGCGACAAGCGCAGTGGTCAAACGTTTTTTAAAATTAGGGCCATAAATCCCACAAAATTTTGGTTTTGATTGATGTCTAAGGATTGAAAATGTCATTTTCAAACCTTTTACTAGAAAATATGTTGGAGTGGAGAGACAGAGCATGAACTTGAAGATCAAATTTATTTAAATGACCCAAATACAATGGCGGATCTCTGGATTTGTGGTCTGGAAAATTTATTTAAGCTTAGCAGTATGAGAGCTTAGGTTCCTATTTTGGGATATTTAGTGAAGATGTGAGACCCCGATGAACAATTTTTTAAATTTGGGGTCCATGATCTTTCCATTGAGATTGAATATATCTACTTCCTAACCGGACTATCTAGATGAGGGAAATGGGTTTCTTTATCGAGTTTCCGAGGAGGGGAAAAAACCAAAATCCTTGTCAGAAATCATTGTATCCTAGGGGCTACCAAAGTTAGTGGAAATATCTCGATTCAATATGTTAGATATCTTTCACTGAGGAAAATACTTTTCATCATTATGCGGATTGTTGGAAGCCATGCTTTTCATTTTTATACCAACACACAAATTTAGTACGCCATTGATTGCATGGCATCTATTCTATCTAACTAGTGTGCTGGTATTTTGGAAAACTTGAAACATCAACTAAAAAAATTTAAAATTGGCTGGTTGAAATAGTTTGGGTACGGATCTATTTTAGTATCCTTCTTTCTAGAGAGATTCCCGACCATGCATCTTCAAAAAATATACTGGGATGAGAATCCCAATCCACAAGAACCTCACATGAAGAGATGGGTAGAGATGATATCCCATCATGATGGTGGACCTATCGTATCCTATGATTGTTGTTTCTTCAAGTGGGTGAAAATATAAATCATCATGATCGATGATTATGCATACACAGGAGTGAAATTTCAGGGAGATCTGGATCTTGTTCTTCTGGAAGGACACCAATGGGGTGATATAGGTAAAGAAAGAAATATATTTTTTGTTTTTTAAATATGTTATATGTTTTTGTTTGTATCAACACTAATTAACTTTTAAAATGAAGATATTCATCAACCAAGACCATATGGGGCTTCACCCATTCAGTGGTGAGGTGAGATTGGTTCCATGGTGGCATAGTACCAAGAATTTGACGAAGATCTCAAGGAGATCGAGCACAAACTTGAGGCATTGACCATGGGCATCCCAGACATTCAGATTGATGACTTTCCACATGGGGTTAAACATAACACTACTAGAGTTTCTGGAAGGATTACCTATCTTCTCGAAGAAATGGCTTAGGTGGTAGTTTGTTACCGTGAGCATCATCATTAGGGTCTAGTAGTGGTTATGTTACCCATAGGCATGTATTATTTTGAAATCTACAAGATTCAATACATTGTGTAATAGTTTTAAAAAACTTAATATAAAAGCGATTTCTATTTATGTCTCATTATGTGTAGAATGTGTATGATTTTATAAATGTCGCAAATGTCCATCTAAAACTTAATTTGCTAAAACATCATTGCGCGTTTTTAAATATCTCTAAATGTGTTGATATTATAAATAATCAAATGTCTTCCCAAGAGACAAACCAAGCCAACATAAGATGGAGGGAACATCAACATATGTAAACCAAGCATAATACATGATAAACAGTAAACAAAAAACAAAAACAATACACCAAATAATGGTGTTTTCCCCCCATCTTGAAAAACCTAGTGTTTAAAACCAACATGATGTCTAGATGTTGGATACATTCCCTCTCAATATTCGTTTCAATCACCAAATTTTCTTCTATCACAAATTTATATACCCAATAGACTCATGGTTACTAATATGAAAATGCTCACCAGAGAGGGAGGAAGAAAGAGGATCAAATGACCTAGGTGGATGAAATGAAGGTTTAGGTATGAGTTCTAGCGAGAGAATCGACTCAAAAGGAGAGGTAGTTGTTTCATTTTTAAATGAGATTGACACAAGAAAATAACTATGTTCATAACCTCTAGTTTTGATTCCCAAACCTTTGTTTCATTTTTTAGTGAGCTTGACATAGAAAAGAACTATGCTCATAACCTTTTCTTTTGATTCCCATAAGTTTGGTTCAATTTTTAATGAGCTTGACCCATAAACGAGAATTTTTCTCGACTCTGGTTTCATTTTTTAACGAGATTGGAACCTAACATAAAACTATGCTCTTAATCATGGATTGCAACAAGAGAATGATTTGGAAGGATTACATGTCAAGGGATAAACCTCAATCATGGCTTCTAAGAGATCTTTTCTAGATGGAATAACAACACTTTGGAAGGGATACATGTCGAGGGTGACAATAGGGGTAGGGAGATCAGGCTTTAAAAGCCCATTCGAAGAGATTGTTAGCACCATGATTTTCATAGATAGAGTTAGAGGTTTGTCCAAAGTTTTCAAAGTCATGACATGATCTTAGGAAAATCAAGCCATTCCTAGATGAGTCGTAGTTTAGGGTGACTATCATGTCAAAAGTTATTATGGTTCATCATCACCTTTCATGAGGTTAGAGAAGGAGCAATAATGACACCCCATGTCATTGGTATCATTGTAAACTTCAAAACCATACTCATTGTGCAATTTTTCTGTGAAAAGGCTTTTATTGCTTTCATTTGTTGCGCGTTGCGCATAGGATGTTGTCACGCACAGGATTTTGTTGCGCATAGGATGTTGTCGAGCAGAGGATGTTTTCATGCATAGGATGTTGTTGCACAAAGGATTTTGTCACGCAGAGGATGTTTTCGCATAGAGGATTCTGTCACACAGAGGATGTTGTGGTGTAGAGGATGTTTTCACACAAAGGATGTTGTCGCATAGAGGATGTTGTCGCACAGAGGATGTTGTTGCACATAGGATGTTGTCGCACATATGATGTTGTCATGCATAGGATGTTGTCTCACATAGGATGTTTCCACGCAAAGGATTTTTTCATGCAGAGGATGTTGTCGCACATAGGATGATGTCGTGCAGAGGATGTTGTCGCACAAAGGATTTTCCTATGCACAGGCTATGGGGCATGTTGCGTAAATGATTGGTTTAGTGGTCAATTACAAGATCACTTTCTGACCAACATGAGAGGAATTTTGAAAATCCCCGAGAGGTTTTTGTCAAGAACAATCCAAATAATAACAACCTCTCTCAGATTTTCAAAAGGTGTCACAAATTGGGAGATTCAAAGGAATCTTTGAGCCCTATTTTTAATTTTTCATGATTTCCTTTTTGAGACATGTTTTTGCGACACATATTCAGGCCATATGGAGATGAATTTAAAGAAACCAAGAGAGGTTTTTCTTTATAAAAATATTACCTAAAAAAAATGTTCTCATATTTTACACATCTATTTTAGTTTGATAATTACAAGTGTCTTTTTGAAGCCTATTGTTCATAATTTCGCCTCCTGAAAAGCAGGAAATCAGTTAAAACGTGTCATTTTCTATTTGTAACTATTTCTATTTTGGGAAAGCGGTTGGAGTGTGAAATGGTGAGATGGAAAGGACCTATAGTGATATATATTTCACGGAACAAGAGTAGAGAAGGGTTGGACCCTAGGGGTATTGGACTTTGTATCTTTTTTTCTGAATATCTTTATGAGCTAAATGCAAAAGTACCGTGCTTTCATGAAGCAGAGATTCATTACAATGTTGTTTTATGTCTGTATTTCTTTCGTAGTGCTCATATCCATATTTTTTGTTCTTTACAGCATTTAGCTGAGATTAAATGTTTGGAATTCATCCATATTTGATGCTCCATTCATACGGTAAATACTTTTTATGTGTTTAAAGATTGCAGGTTCAGAATTCTTCCATGCTTGATGCTCTTCTCATAGTAATTTATCTTTTTGTATTTCATCTAAAGCTACAATGAGAAATCATCCTTTGCTATATGATCTCAGTGTGATGGGCTGCCCCTTTCTCTTTTCTTCTTCCATCCAAAATATTGCATGTTGTTGAAGAATAACACTTACTTTTCCTTTGTTCTATGTGAGTACACCACTAGTCATTAGCTCAATATTTTAATTTCAGAACTTGACTCCATTTCCCAATGGTACATTTTCCTTGTTCCTCCTACCAACCCTTGTAAAACAAAAACAAACTCGTCCTATCACAAAATCTAACCTCTGTGCCTTTATTGATGAAACCCTTGAGTTATTACCAGTCATTAGACCTCTGAGAGAGCCCTCTCTGGTTCTATAGGTCAGAATACAATCTAAACTTGGTTGAAACAGTTACCTTGGGGTTTTCTTTAATACAACCCAAAGAAATTTTCGAGTGCTAAAATTTTGGCATCGTTTCCGAGGACGATTGCTATTATTTTCCTTAGGAAGAATGACATTGTATTAGTTATAAGGTCTGAGAGCAGCAAACATTTAGGAACATATTGGCTGTATTTTTTCTTTGGCGACTCCACACATCAAAAAATCAGTTTGAAGGTGATTCCATTGGCATAAGAATACAAAGATACAGTTTTCATGATGACTTCATTATTCAAAGAGATCAGGGTATGAATATTTTCTTGTCTTCATAATGGAAATCTTAGCTTTCGATTGAGGTACTTCATCAAACATAACAACAAGGTTGGTGGTAGAAGTTTTTTCTTTTCAAAATTTTAGAAAATGGATTGATTTGTCTTTTAAGTATCATTGGTGTGAAGATTTTCGTTCCTTTTTATTATCTTATTTGGATTCATGTCACATCCTTAGTCAAGAGGACAAGTTAGAATTTTTACATAAGCTCCTTATGGAACTTGAGATAGAACAAGAAGATAATGAAACGAAAACACATGAAACACTACTTGTTGATTCAGAGTCGTATAAAGTAGGATATCAGACACAATGGCTCACTATTACAAGTACTATGACCTTAGGCCTAAGGTTAGTACTCTGAGGTTTATTCCTCTTGTATAAAATGAATTTTTAGCCAGCAAGAAGCCTTCATGTCAAAATACGCGTGTCGTTAAAAAATGTTTCCATGACATAGACAATGTGAACAGTCAGAAAGAACCATTTAAAGATGAGCTCATTGTTGGTCATAAGGAAGTGATAGTTGTTTATTCTCTCAAGGACCCTTTTGAAGCTATATTAGAGTCTTCAATGGAAATGAGCTATGTAGTGTTTAAATATGGAAATATTTTCAGATCGTGGAATAACTTGTCCTATTTCAGTTTTGACTTTATGACTGGAGCAACTGAAAGCAAGCTGCAGTAAAGAAGCCACTTACTTAACTGACTTTATTGGAAGTATGAAATCACTTGATTTGACATTCATTCTTATTAAATTAGGGTAGGTAGGTGTGAACAAGTTCAACATGGCGAGCATTTATTTCTATTGTACATAGTGTCATTAATGTGTTGTCATTGATGTCAAACAGTATAATAGTATGCAGATTTGATGTCAAATAAATATATGCAATATGATAGTAAGCAAAGATTAAAAAAAATGAGGAGGGTTAGCAACTGAAGATCAGAATCTCAAAAGAGATGATGCGCATGAAAATCAGAAGGGAAAGTGCCAGATCAATGATAGGGATGGATTGCAAAGAACAAAGGAGAATTAAAAAAAATGTTATTCCCAATCCCACAATTAGTCTAGACTGTCAAATTACAAGGAAAGGATCGTTGGAGGACTAGTCAACGTTAAAATCAAATCAGGACCGTTGGATACGAAAGCACCAGATCAACGACAGGGATTGATTATGGAGCGTGAAGGGAGAATTAAACTATATGTTATTTCCAATCCCACAATTATTATAGATCGTAATATCTCATCGATTCAAATATCAATGACTCTATTTTACTCATCAACAATTGCACAACTTCAATTACGGAGTTTGGGTGACAAATTAAACCACTCACAAGTTATGGTTCCTCAATCCACATCGATCATTGGATCAAGCTAAGTGGAAGGATATGATAAGTAAATATCAAGACCATTTGATTTGAAGTCCCAAAGTAAATGAGGATTGCATGATATATTCAGAGCGTGCCAAGGTAGTAGTGGGCAACTTCAGTGCTGACCACTTCGGGGGAAAAGGGTTGAGAAGAAGTAAGATCACTCGAACGTCGAAGTATTAAAGCAAATGTGAACCGTTCGATATGAAGAACACTTCAGGAGATATCAGGACCGTCAGATCATTTTTAGTGGAAGGACAGAGTAAGCCACAAATGTCCCAAATAAATGTAAGCCATCTAATCTGAGGAAACACTTAGGAAGATATCCTGACCATCAGATAGAGGAAAGTAGAAGGATAGGATAAGCAAGGAAAAAGGCCTAAAATACCAAATAGTCGAATTCCCAACAAAATTTGGATCGTTTTAAGTTGTTTTGGGTTAAATAATTACCATTGGATGAATTCAAGTTACTCGAGGTTTACACTTTAGGGAATCTCACTTCGGGAGAATTGGGAAGTGGAGAAATCGAATTACCCGAAGTCCCAAAGGACAAAATGAATGAGGATTGTTAGATCTAGACAATACATGATGACCATCGGATCAAGATGATGGTCAAATTCGGTGCTGACCACTTCGGCGAAATGGAGTTGAGAACATGTAAATTCACCCGAAGACCGAAGTTTCGAAGTCATGAGATTAAGACATGTGGAATAATCAAATGATGAAAAGTGTCAAGGTCCCATAAGTATTTTAAGAATACATAAGCCACAAATATAGGTGACACATGGCACCCACTCAGGAAGTTCCATGTCAACAAATGACATCAGCAAGTTATGTCACTCTGAGATTTTATACTTCAAAGTTTCACCACCAGCAAATGACCTAAGTCTTGAAGTTCGAAGTCCCGAAGTAGACATGAGTTGTTCGATCTGAAGAACACTTCGGGATAATTCTCAATCATTGAAGATTATGGACACGTGTCTATTATTCAGGAGATTTGTAAAGAAGATGGAAGTCTCGAAGGATGAAGTCCAGAATTTTCGAAGTAAACGTGAATCGTTCATCTCATCAGGAGATTAAAACGTGATTGTTGATTTTGATAAGTCATTAAGCACTCGCTTGGCCTAACACATGGTCATTTCCTGTGGTCATATGGAATAAGAGAAATAAAGGTAAAAGATAATACATCACTTAAATTGATAAGCCCATGGTTTTGCATTGTCAGTCATATGTAAATGGTTTGAAGGAAGCGCCTCTGTAGAATTTGTTTTCTACAATATTTGTAGATGTAAGGGATTGAGTTAAAATATGAAATTGATCCATATCTATGTTCAATTTATAAAGAGACTTAATAGTAAGGTTTGAATAATAACAGAGATTATGATTATCATTAATGAAGAGGTGTGAAGGTCCAAACAAAGGGACGCATTATTTCATAGCTCACACAAGTTGCAAGAATATATAAATGAGAAAGAGTGGTGAGAAGAAAGTGTCTCTACAGTTCAGATAAGGGGATAAAAAAGGAAGCAGAGTTCAAGAAGAAGAATTGTTGGTTGTAATGGTCTTGTCAATGTCTTATTGAAGATCAAGAACAAAAGAAGAAAGCACAACAATTATGCAAACCAATATTTGATATAAAAGAACTTTATTGGACTGCAACATATTCATTAAAGATTAAATGATAGAAGCTAGAGACAAAGAGATGAAGTTTGAGCATAGATAACCAGAAGACCATACAAGAAGAGGTTGCAACAGACAAGTAGAAAGTACATCAGGTAATGATTCTAAGAAGACTTGAAGAATCAGTATCTCTGTTTGTTTATGAACACCTTGAAAATAGTACAGTAAAAGAGTTATAAGTGTTATAACCTACATAAAGGGAGGAAGGGTGGAGCAAGGGAAAACAAGTCAAAGTTGAAAAAATTCAAATTTTATAGGACTTGTGTTAATGGCTGCATGAATGAGATTCAATGAAGAGCAGAAGAGATTGAATGAAATTGTGAAATTAAGGGTAGTTGGGTGGTGCAAGGGCAAGTTAGAGCTTGCAAGGGGAGTAGGTTCTTCCTTGTCAGTTATAGTTAACTAAACATGGGGTCGAAGCCTCCTACCAATTGGTGCTGGTGAACAAGGGGAGTAGGTTCTTCCTTGTTCGTTATAGATGACTAAACAAGGGGTCAAAGCCTCCTAGAAGTTGGTGTTGGTGAAAAAGGGTGTAGGTGCATCCTGATCAGTTGGTTTTGATCGAAAAGGAAGAACATATTCCTTCTATGTAACTTGTAAAAAGAGAATTTTGCAGTGAATAGAAAAGTGTTGGTGGTTTTCCCTGTTGGGCTCCATGACAAAATATTGTGTTCATAAGGGTTTTTTGTTCTTCATATATTTCTTAATTGAATAACCAATGTGTGTGCTTAATATTGAAGGAATTAATAAGAAAAAATAGGCAATATTGATTCACCCCCACTCTCAGTATTGCTGGATATTCCATCAATTAGTATCAGAGCAAGGTTACTTTAACAACAGTCTAACAAGATGAAAGGAAGATCAAATTAAGCACACATGGATGGACAAAATATTTACACTATGAATGGAACTCCAATACCTGGAAAAGAAGAATACATATTTTGGAGTATAAGAATGGAAAGTCATATAAAATCATTGGGACATGATGTATGGAATTCAATGATCACTACTTACTTCCCACCAAATAGAGTAAGGAATCTAGTTCAAAAGAAATCCAAGAAAAGTAACTCAGTGGAAATTAATACAATCCTTGATGGATTACCTGATGATGTCAAAGAGAAGATAGGTGAATGTAACTCTGCAAAGGAACTTTGGGACAATATAAAAGACCTCTACTCATATGAGAATTCAAATGAAGCATTTCAATCATAACAAATTTCATTCTACAACAATTCTAGTGATGAAGATTCGTTTGAAAAATACTCAGACATTGAAGCAAAATTCAATATTGAAGTTGATCTTGAGTGTGCTTTGGATGAACTAAGAAAATTTAAACAAAGGTGTAAACAACTAAAGAATATCATGCTGGAGCAAAGGAGGAAACACAGTTCAAAGAAGGAAGATATTGAGCAAATCATAGCTGACTTTAGAATCCAAGTCCAACTGGATCAAGAGAGATTGGAATCCTTGGAACAATCTATTAATAAGGAGAAACAAAAGGTTGAAGAGATCAAACAACAACATCTAGAAAGTGAGGAAGAAAATAATACCTTAAAAAGACAGCTAATTGTTGGAAGGTTTACAGTTGGGAGTAAGCTTGTCATTGATGGCAAGAACAACGATGGAAAAGATCAGCAATGCAGTGATAATGGAAGAGTAAACTCCATTTTAGAACTTCGGATACTGGGAGTTGAAGTGTCAAAACACTTCACCACCAAAGTGGCGAAATCGCAAAGTGGCGAAATTGCGAAGTGATGAAATCGCAAGGTGGACAAAATTGTGAAGCGGGGAAATCACAAAGGTGGACGAAATCACGAAGCGACAAAACCACGAAGTGGCGAAATCATGAGAATATCTGGGCCGTAGGATCTCGGGTATCTACAAAGGCTCAATAGCCATTAGATATGGTGAAGTTGCAAGGCACATAAGTCCAAGAGTCATCCAACTCTCCAAAACTGTGAAGGATTCCTGGTCATCCATTAGGGATAGTCGTGGACTTTTGATCAAGAGGATGCATGGAAAAATATTAGAGCACCATAAAGAATCCATTTTGGAGTTTCACAAGTCATGAAATCCAAAGGAAAGAGGTTCAAACTCACAATATGTGAGATCACGAAAATATCTTGACCATCAGATCACCAAGGATTCTGGACCTTCGATCTGAGCTCCATCTCAGAGCTTCACCTATCGCTACTTGGAGTGATGAGAACTTCCATCACATGAATTGCAAGATGCGAACTCATGATAAGATCTAGACCATAATATCACCAAGGATTCTAGACCGTCGATCTGAGCTCCATCTCAGAGCTTCTCCTATCATGACTTGGAGTGATGAGAATATCCATCTAAGGATCAGCGAGATGCGAGATCATGAAAAGATCAGAACCGTTAGATCACCAAGAATGAGGACCATTGATCTGAGCTCCATCTCAGAGTCTTGCCTATCGCGACTTGGAGTGACGAGAATCTCCATCTGAGGAACAACAAGATGCGAGATCCCAAAAAGATTAGGACCGTCGGATCACCAAGAATGTGGACTGTTGATCTGAGCTCCATCTCGGAGCTTCGCCTATCGTGACTTGGAGTGACGAGAACCTCCATCTTAGGAACAACGATATGAAAAATCGTGATTCAATCGCAGCCGTCAGATCAAGGTGTGATCTGGACCGTTGATCCAACTCCATTTCAGAGTTTTGCGAATCACAACTTGGAGAGGCAAGAAACATAACCACAAGAACGTTGAAATCATGATATGATCTGAGCTGTTGAATCAAGATCAGATATGAACCGTCGAATTATAGGACAAGTGGCAAGTGATTGGAATTTCACTCACTTGGAGTCAACAGAGCATGGTGTGGAAACTCGTGAAATATGAAGCACCTTTTCACACAGCCTATGGTCACTGTCGGTGGTCACAAGAAGGGAAGGAGTCAGTTTAGATAAGCTGCATTTCGGGGTTTCAGAGATCGTGACTTGAAGAGTCGAGATGCCTCATCTCCAGATTCACGAAATGCGAAATCGAGAAAGCACTTTATGCATAAGCGCGTGGTCACAGCCATTGGGCACATCGATGGAAGATGGAGGAAGAAGCTAGAGGTGCTAAGCTTCACCATACGAATGTTGAAATACTGAAAAGGTGAAATGTCGCTGTAACCGGTGGTCATCGCCCGTGGTCACGTAGAGGAGGGAGCTAGAGAAGCCAAGCTCCTTTTCAGAGATCGCAACATGAAGAGTCAATATGCCTTATCGCAGAATCTCCGAATTGCGAAAGTGTGAAATGCATGAATCACGACAATATCCTTCAGAGCTAATCCAACGGTGTAGATGAAATTGAAGGAGAGAAAAGGGCTATTGTTGCACGTCACAGTGTAACTTCCAGAAACCATTGATGGTTTCTGCCAGAGGACTCAAAGACACTTTGGGGTGATTGACAGAGGAGATCAAGAGTCTCTGGGAATCTTCAAGAGGGATGAAGATGCTTGTGGAGGTGATTGACAGCTCGATGAGCATTGAAGCCTTTAACTAGAATAGAGAAGGGGAGATCGACTGTCACAGAGAAGACGAAGAGTCTCAACTGCCAGAGAGGCTGAGGAATCTCATCATAACATACAGTGATGTTGAATGAGTGGAAAAATAGAAAGAGAAGCTGAAGAGTCATGATGATGATCAGACAGAGCACTCAAGTTGTGGAGGATATCGACGTGGTGTGAGTATGCAGAGGTATTGCTTGCATTGCATGCATAAGGTGCACAAAAGCTATAAATACATAGTACAAAGAAGATATGGGGTTCTTGTTGCTTTTGGTGTAGCTGTGATTGTCGTTGTTGAAGGTGATTCATGTGTGAAGAAGGAGGAGAGTGTAGCAACTGAATTGAACAGAAGAGGAATTGTGTAGTGAATGGACATGGCGCACAGAGCATAAAGAGAAGAAGAATAGACAATGCAAGTCATGTGTGCAGGAAGGCAGTGAGACAGACAGAGCAATGAAATGCAGTAGAACAATGATGAGTCTGGTAAGCCACTATTTAAAATTATGTCACTGTAATAAGTTTCAGTAGCAAAGATTTATATTTCAGGGTGGAAGGGAGGTGATAGGGAGGACTGTTGTCCTCATAGGTTCAACTGGGTTCTTGAACATAGGGAGTTGTAGCTTCCATCTGGTTACAACCAGAGAAACCAGGGTGGCAGGGTGGTGCAAGGGAGAACTCTTGTTCTCTATTATACAGGTTGGTTCCTGTATGATTGGAAGTTGGTGCTTCCATCCAGTTGGTGCTGGAAACACTCAGGGAGTTGGTGCTTCCTTCTAGTTGGTGCTTCCTTCTAGTTGGTGCTAGAGAAACTAGGGAGATGGTGCTTCTTTCTAGTGGGTGCTAGAGAAAATAGAGAGTTGGTGCTCTCAGCAAGTAGCAGCTTGCAAAACTGAGGTTGTAGCCTCATTATGAGTTCGTGCTCATATGTATGATAATACCCTGTATGGGTTTCCTCAAGATATACATGTATCTGTGTTTCTCATATATGTGACTGATGTTGAATGTGCCATTGTTTATTTCCCTGCATTATTGTGATCATCATTAAGTGTTTCTGCAAAGAGTTTAAAAGAAGCATAATTGTTTAAGCATGGTAACAACTGATTCACTCCCCCCCCATCTCAGTTGTCCAACAATTGGTATCAAAGTCGGCCCCCTTTTTATCTAAGGGTAGATCCTAGAGCTTAAACATGACAAGCCATTAAGGGACTTCAGTCACTAGGCCTCCTATATTTGATGGAATGAATTTTGCCTTCTGGAAGGTTATAATGAGAACATACCTAATGGCCTTAGGAGATGATGTTTGGGATGTAGTAGAGACTGGATACATAAAGCCTATTGTGCTAGCTTCCAAGGATGATAAGTTAGAATTTAGCTTTAATGCTAATGGAATGAATGCTATCTTGAATGGACATGCAGAAGCCAAGTTTGTGAAGGTGATGCATCTTCAAACTGCTAAAGAAATGTGGGAAAATCTCATTAACAGTTATGAAGGTAATGAGAAGGTGAAAGATGCCAAGATTCAAACCTACAGAGTACAGTTTGAAAAGCTATAGATGAAAGAAGATGAAACCATTGGGAAGTATTTTCTGAGAGTTGAAGAACTAGTAAATGCAATGAAAGCACTTGGTGAAAAAATTAAAGAACCCTCTTTAGTTCAGAAAATTTTGAGATCTCTGCTAGATAGGTTCAACCCAAAGGTCTCAGCTATAGAAGAACTTAATGATATAAAGACTTTGTCTTTTGATTAACTTCTAGGAACATTGACTGCATATGAAATGAGGATAGTTACAGATAAAACCACCTCTAGAGAAGCATCATTTAAAGCAGATAAGAATGAGGATTGTGAGCCTGATGAAATTGAAGCAATATTCGTGAGAAGATTAAAGAAAGGATCAGGAAAGTACCAAGGTAAGATGCCCTTCAAATGTTTCAACTGTGGTAAGATAGGTCATTTTGCAAATAAATGTCCACACAAGAAACATGATCAAAACTCTAAAGATGAAGAGAAGCACAAATCAAGAATATTTGATAAGAAGAAGAGTATATGTGTAAACAATGATGACTCCTTAGAAGACACCAATAGTGATTCTTCATGTGAACATAAAGTAAATGACTTCATGCTTATGGCCAAAGAGGATTATGATAATGAAAGAATAGGCAGTGAAGAGAATGATGAAGAAGTTGTGGTTGATATGGAAGGAGAACTGATCAGTGCACTGGAAGAGATTGACAGACTAAGAATCAAGAACAGAAAGCAAAAGAAATTGTTGATACAGTTTGAGAAAGATAGTAAACAACCTGATGAAGACTTTGCCCTACTGAAAGTGGAATTAGAAGAGGCAAGGAAAATCGAGGATATTTTGAAACATCAGCTATCAAAAAAGAGGGCAAGATCTAAATCCCTGGAAGAAGAAGTAGTGAAAACTAGGAAAGAGATGGAGAAGTTTCAAACCGTGTATCATTAGAATCTATCTAGTATCAAAGCCTCAGAAGAATTAACCACCATTTTGAATCAGCAAAGAAATCCAAATTTGAGAACTGGTTTGGGGTTTGAAGAGGGATCAAGTAGTGGTCATCCAAGGAACAAAGAACCCATCAAATTTGTTAAATCTACAACCAATGACAACCAAAAACCTTCAAAAACAAAGGAAGACAATCAACCGCCTATGACGAGTAAAGAAAGAGGCACCAGGAATGAATCTGTAGAACAAAGAAATAATGTACTCCCTGCTCAAGGACATCATCAACATGGAAGAAATCGATTTGCTCAAAGAAGACAATCATTTTCCAGGTACAAAGAATTTTTCTATGGATATTGTTTCTACTGTTCTAACTTTGGTCACAAAGCTGTAAATTGTTCCTTAAGAATTAGACATGAGCAATTAAGATTTCCAAGGAATAAATTTCTGCCACAACAAAGAATGATACAACAAAGTAATAAACCATCACAGATTGCAAATTGTCAAATTAATTCTAGAGACATGCAACTGAGGAGGTCAATAAACAATAAACAGTCAATGAGTAGACAACGTTGCAACAATAACTTTGACTTATTGAACAATGAGATTGAATGCTATAACTATCACAACTTTGGCCACAAAGATGCAAACTTCCATCTGAAGAATTACAAAGCAAACCCAAGGATAAAGTTCTTAGATAGAAAGGCCAACACATGGAAAAGGAAAGATAGTGAAAAATGTGATTCAACACTTTCAATTCAAAAACAAAAGGCCTCCGAGAATATAGAAAGTGGATGTTGTAAGCACATGACTGGAGACATGGATAAGCTTCTGTCCATAAGTAAAAGAAAAACAGAAAATCTGATCCTTGAAAATGATGAACCAGGTAAAATCAAGAATAAAGGGATGGTGAGTTTGAGTAATGACAAAGGAGATGCCCAGTACGTTCTTCTTGTGGATGGTCTGAAACATAATTCGCTTAGTTCAAGTCAAAAGTGTGATAGAGGCAGTGAAGAAGTGCTCACGTCCAAAGAATGTAAGGTAAATGTAAACTCAGGACAAGTGGTGAATAAAAGTATAAGGACAAACAATAATATTGAAATTGAGTCCTCCCCTGCAAGTGACCAAGAAGATTCAGATACAATAAAAGCATGTTCATCTAGCATTAACCCCATGGATGAAGTAGGAGAAGAACCATGTCATAAACAGGAAGTAGAAGTCTTGAAGGTTGAGAAGGAAGACACCCAAAGCAAGTCCTTAAATAGATCCATGACCCTAGATAAGATCTTGGATAGGTAGAGATCACCAAATGACAAATCTGGTATTGGATATAACAAAGAAAAAATCAGTACTCCTAAGAAACCTGATACAGGTCCTTTGTCTGTGAAATAGAAAAGCAGGTATGAGAGTGGTTGTAGCAGTTTTCTCTTGTGATTGAATATGGA
The DNA here is from genome assembly GCA_900067695.1 of Picea abies. Taxonomy (NCBI): domain Eukaryota; kingdom Viridiplantae; phylum Streptophyta; class Pinopsida; order Pinales; family Pinaceae; genus Picea; species Picea abies. Next base: position 20,291 of record CBVK0100228354.1, read on the forward strand.
CATAAAAACTTGTATTGTATGCATCATGGAAGAAATATGAAATGGAAGCATTAGAAATCGATTAGAATCAATGGGGAGATCCAAGGGTTGTTTGAACAGTAACAAGCAGCAATTACACAGAGTGTCAGTGGGATAGTAGCCTCTTCAATAATAACATTTTGTTTTACAAAATGATATACATGACATTTTGTAGAGATAACAAGAGGAAAGACCTTGTCAAGGAAAGTTAACCTTTAGGAATAAAAGGGGAAAAGAGTCAGCAACAGAGAGATAACAGTGACAAGGGGAGTCATCCACTCATGAGAAGAAAATGTTGATGAAGGAGTCCGAGTAAGAGAGGTGAGCATTTTTTAGTATTCTATAGAGGATACAATGGAGGCTGAAGATGAACAGGTCCAAGAATCAGAAAAAGAAGACTCTAGTTCGGATACAAACATCTGCAGGCCTCGAATAAGAGAGTCCATCCCGTAAGGGGGAGTTTGTGTTGGCTTAATATCTGGTACCTCCAAAAATTACTGCAACAGCTCAGGGGGAGCATGTTTTCTTTGACATTGATGTCAAAGAGGGAGAAAAGGAGTTTTCTAGATTGGATGCTATAGTTGGAGGTCCAAACAGATTAGCGCAGCCGTTTATGGTTGCCATCAATGGAAAAGGGGGAGATTGTTGGAAGGTTTGCAGTTGGGAGTAAGCTTGTCATTGATGGCAAGAACAACAATGGAAAAGATCAACATGATCAGTAGCACAGTGATAATGGAAGAGTAAACTCCATTTTAGAACTTTGGATATCAGGAGTTGAAGTGTCAAAACACTTCACCACCAAAGTGGCGAAATTGCGAAGTGACAAAATTGCAAGGTGGACGAAATCACGAAGCGGTGAAATCGTGAAGGTGGACAAAATCATGAAGTGATGAAATCATGAAGTGGAAAAATCGTGAGAAGATCTAGGCCATAGGATCTGGGGTATCTACAAAGGCTCAATATCCATTAGATATGGTGAAGCTACAAGGTGGATAAGTCCAAGAGTCATCCAACTCTCCAAAACTGTGAAGGAATCCTAACCGTCCATCAGGGATAGTCATGGACCGTTGATCAAGAGGATGTGTGGCGAAAGATTAGAGCACCACAAAGACTCCATTTCAGAGTTTTGCAAGTCGTGAAATCCAAAGGAAAGAGGTTCAAACTCACGATATGCGAGATCACAAAAAGATATTGACCGTCAGATCACCAAGGATTCTGGACCATCGATCTGAGCTCCATTTCGGAGCTTCGCCTATCGCGAGTTGGAGTGACGAGAAACTCCATCACAGGAATCACAAGATGTGAACTCACAATAATATCTGGACCGTCAGATCACCAAGGATTCTGGACCATTGATATGAGCTCCATCTCGGAGCTTCGCCTATCGCGACTTGGAGTGACAAGAATATCCATCTGAGGATCAGCGAGATGCGAGATCACGAAAAGATTAGAACCATTAGATCACCAAGAATGAGGACCGTTGATCTGAGCTCCATCTCGGAGTCTTGCCTATCGTGACTTGGAGTGACAAGAATCTCCATCTAAGGAATAACGAGATGCGAGATCACGAAAAGATCAGTACCGTTAGATCACCAAGAACATGGACCGTTGATCTGAGCTCCATCTTGGAGCTTCACCTATTGGGACTTGGAGTGACAAGAACCTCCATCTTAGGAACAGTGATATGTGAAATCGCGATTCAATCACAGCCGTCAGATCAAGGTGTGATCTGGACCGTTGATCTGACTCCATTTCGGAGTTTCACGAATCACGACTTGGAGAGGCAAGAAACATAACCACAAGATCACCGAAATCGTGATATGATCTGAGCTATTGAATCAAGATCAGATCTGAACCGTTGAATCATAGGACAAGTGGCAAGTGATTGGAATTTCACTGACTTGGATTCAATAGAGCATGGTGTGGAAACTTGCAAAATATGAAGCACCTTTTGGCACAGCCTATGGTCACTGTCGGTGGTCATGAGAAGGGAAGGAGTCAGTTCATATAAGCTCCATTTCGGGGTTTCGGGGATCGTGATTTGGAGAGTTGAGATGCCTCATCTCTAGATTCACAAAATGTGAAATCATGAAAGTTCTTTATGCATAAGTGCATGGTCACAGCCATTGGGCACATCGATGGAAGATGGAGGAAGAAGCTAGAGGTGCTAAGATTCACCATATGAATGTTGAAATACCGAAAAGGTGAAACGTCGATGTAACCGGTGGTCACCGCTTGTGGTCATGTAGAGGAGGGAGCTAGAGCAGCCAAGCTCCTTTTCAGAGCTCGCAATATGAAGAGTCAAGATGCCTCATCACAGAATCTTCAAATTGCGAAAGTGCGAAATGCATGAATCACGACAATATCCTTCAGAGCTAATCCAATGGTGTAGATGAAACTGAAGGAGATCGGAGGGCTACTGTTGCACATCACAGTGTAACTACTAGAAACCACTGATGGTTTCTTCCAGATGACTCGAAGACACTTCAGGGTGACTGACAGAGGAGATGAAGAGCCTCTGGGAATCTTCAAGAGGGATGAAGATGCTTGTGGAGGTGATTGATAGCTGGATGAGCATTGAAGCCTTTAACTAGAACAGGGAAGGGGAGCTCGACTGTCACAAAGAAGACAAAGAGTCTCAACTACCAGAGAGGCTAAGGAATCTCAGCATAACATATAGTGATGTTGAATGAGTGGAAAAACGGCCAGAGAAGCTGAAGAGTCACGATGATGATCAGATAGAGCACTCGAGTTGTGGAGGATATCGGTGCAGTATGAGTATGCAGAGGTATTGCATGCATTACATGCACAAGGTGCACAAAATCTATAAATACATAGTACAGAGAAGAGATGGGGTTGTTGTTGTTGGTGGTGTAGCTGTGATTTTTGTTGTTGAAGGTGATTCATGTGTGAAGAAGGAGGAGAGTGCAGCAACTGAATTGAACAGAAGAGGAATTGTGTAGTGAATGGACATGGCTCACAGAGCATAAAGAGTAGAAGAATAGACAACGCAAGTCATGTGTGCAGGAAGGCAGTGAGGCAGACAAAGCAACGAAATGCAGCAGAACAGTGATGAGTCTGGTAATCCACTATTGAACATTATATCACTGTAATAAGTTTCAGTAGCAAAGATTTATATTTCAGGGTGGAAGGGAGGTTCTAGGGAGGATTGTTGTCCTCATAAGTTCAAGTGGGTGCTTGAACACAGGGAGTTGTAGCTTCCATCTGGTTACAGCCAGAGAAACCTGGGTGGCAGGGTGGTGCAAGGGAGAACTCTTATTCTCTGTTATACAGGTTGGTGCCTCTATGATTGGAAGTTTGTGCTTCCATCCAGTTGGTGATGGAAACACTCAGGGAGTTGGTGCTTCCTTCTAGTTGGTGCTAGAGAAACCAGGCAGTTGGTGCTTCCTTCTAGTGGGTGCTAGAGAAAACAGAGAGTTGGTGCTCTCAACAAGTAGCGACTTGCAAAACTGAGGTTGTAGCCTCATTATGAGTTGGTGCTCATATGTATGATAATGTAAAGAATGTAACTATTACTTATCATATAAGGAAAAAGAGGTTTTTACACTGTATGGGTTTCCTTAGGATATATCTATCTCTGTGTTTTTCATATATGTGACTGATGTGCCATTGTTTATTTCCCTGCATTATTGTGATCATCATTCAGTGTTTCTACAAAGAGTTTAAAAGAATCATAATTATTTAAGCACGGTAACAACTGATTCACCCCCCCCCCTTCTCAGTTGTCCAACACTAATGTCCTCACAAGAGGAGCTACACAGTTCAAGACAACAAGCACTCATTAGCATGGAAGAAGCCAAGAATTTAAAATAAGAAGTTGTTGGAATCAGGGATCAACTAAAGAGTGTTGAAAAATTCAAGAAAGGAACTGAAGCCTTGATAAAATTCTCAGTCTACAAAGATTTCCCTTGAACAAATCTGGCCTTGGATAAGACCAAGTACATATGGTCAAAGGATCAAGTCCTATTACTCAGATTGATGTAGAGGATGGCAAGGGTTGTGATGATACCTCCAAATAAACAACTATGCAATAGAAGGATGACAAGAATGCAAACTCCTATGCTCAAGAACCTGTTCATCCTCCCAACAAGAGTAACCTCAAAAGAAATAGAAATCACAAGAAAGAAGACCAAAAAGCTCCCAAGTACAAGAGTGCATCCTATGTATATTGTTTTTATTATTGTCAAAAGGTTGATGACTATAGAACCAAGAGACACAGGTTGAAAAAACAAGAAAATGCATGCAGTTCAAGTGAAATGAAAGATCCTAACAACAAGATTGGGATTTGATATGTAAAGAAAGAAAGTACCATTTCCCCTACTTTCAATACTAACAAAAAGGAGTTGAAAAATAAATTCATTTTCAAAAGATCTTCACAGATGTTCAGAGGTTATTTTTATTCATGTAATAACTATGGACATAAAGCTATGAATTGTAGAGCATATGGAAGGAAAAACTTAAGGGCTAAGAACTACAACCTTAAAGATAACGAAATAGTAAATCAAGTTAAAAGAAGAAATTATAACTCATTTGCACCTCTACAAGAAAGGAACCTAGAATGCTTCAGATGTCATAGTTGTGTACATAAAGCCAATGATTGCATATTAATGCAAGTCTAATAAAAACCAAAGTTCATTAGAGAGCAAAAGAATATTTAAAATAAAAAAAAATTAAAAGAGTAATGTCTTTTTGCCTTGAAAGCCCAAGATAAATAAGATATTTGGTATATTGATAGTGGGTTCTTAGAACATATGATAGGAAACAAGGACAATTTTTTGAACTTAAAGAAACAAGAGAGAATACTAAACCTCTTCTATGAAACTACTAGAATATATATATATATATATATATATATATATATATATATATAT
>CBVK0100228355.1:0-25199 GCA_900067695.1 Picea abies
TCTTATTATGCTCTTATCTTATTGAAATGCAAAGAACTATAATAATGGCATAAACATTAATAGTACATTTCTCTGAGGTTATCAAAACCCAAAGTTTTGACTCTGAATTCCTGCATAAGCAAACATTTCCTGCTCAAAGCATCAACAACTTTGTTAGCAGTTCCAGAAATATGATTAATCACAAAAGTAAAGTTCTGCATGAATTCAACTCATTTAACATGTTTTTGGTTCAACTTCTCCTGTTGAGTCACGAATTGTAAAGCATGATTATCATTGTACAAAACAAACTCTTTAGGAACCAAATAATGTCTCCATTTCTTCAGTGCTTGCATAGAATTCCTTGTCATATGTGGAGTACTTGACCTTCGCTTCATTCAATTTTTCACTGAAGTATGTGATCAGTCTGTCATCTTGGCTCAAGACTGCTTCTATTGCAAATCCACTCACGTCACACCTGACCTGGAATGTCTTGCTAAAATATGGCAAAACCAAAATTGGTTGTTGAGTGATCTTCTTCTTCAGTAGGTTGAAACTCTTCTCTTCTTCCTCTGTCCAGTGAAAAGATTTATGTCTTTTCTTCACCGTATCCATCATTGGTGCACTAATTCCACTGAAATTTCGGATGAATTTCCTGTAGAAACTAGCTAAACCATGGAAGCTTCAAACTTCAAACACACTTTTCGGTGATGGCCAATTCTTAATTGCTTTCACCTTTTCCGGGTCCATCTTCAACTCATTTGCAGAGATAACAAAACCCAAATAAATGAGTTTTGTCCTCATAAATGATGATTTCTTCATATTAATCAGCAATTTCTCTTGCTGTAATCTCCTCATCACTGTGGCTAAATGCCTTAAGTGATTTTCTTCTATCTTGTTGAAAATTAATATATCATCAAGATATACAATGGTGAATTTCCCTATGAAATCCTTCAGGACTTCGTTCATTAACCTCATGAAAGTAATAGGCGCATTTGTTAAGACAAATCACATAACAAGCCATTCATACAACCCTTCATTCATATTGAATGTTGTCTTCCATTCATCACCTTCTCTCATACGAATTTGATGTTATCTGCTTTTCAAATCAATCTTTGAAAAAAAAAAATCTCCACTCAAGCAATCCATCAAATCGTCCATCCTGGGCAATGGAAATCTGTATCTGATGGTAATATTATTGATTGATCTTGAGTCTATACACATCCTCCAGCCTCCATATTTCTTTGGTCTGAGCACTGTTGGAACAATGCATGGACTCAAGCTCTCTCTAACCAATCATTTGTCCATTAAATCCTGGACCTACCTCTTTACTTCTTCATTCTCCATCGGTGTTAATCTGTACACTGCTTTGTTTGGTAAATTGGCTCTAGGTATAAGATCAATGTGATGGCTTATACTCATGATCGGTGGCAACGAACAAGGTAGTTCATCCACTACTATATCAGCGAACTCTTCTAGCAACTTCTAGATTTCCTCTGGTAAATCATCCACTCTTGTACTGGTCAAAACAATTCTAGGCTTCCTGACCATAATAAATTGTGTGTCTTCCTTATTCTTAACTTCATTAAAAAGTTCCTTCCCACTCATGAGAAGTATAGTGTTTCTCACCTCTGGTTTCACTTCTTTGTCCTTAATCGAAAGCAACATGTGCGTTCTCCCATTTTTCTCCAGGGTGTATGTGTTCTTTCTCCCATCATGAACCACATTCCTGTCATATTTCCACGGTCTACCCAACAATAGATGACAAACATCCATGGGAATGACATCACATAATATTTCATCCTTATATCCTCCTATTTTAAATTCAACTAAACATTGTTTAGTGACATTTACTTGATGTCCTTTTTGTAGCCATGAAACTCTATATGGGATTGGATGTACGATAGTCTCCAACTCCAGCTTTTCTACCATCTCTATAGAAATGAGATTGTATGTGCTACCGCTATCCACGATGACTTTGCATACTTTGTCTTTTGTTTTGCAAGCAGTCTGAAACAAACTGTTCCTTTGGGCTAAGTTCTCTGCCTCCTTTTCTGGCGTTAAGAGAACTTTCCTCATCATTAAGGATCTTCCACCCTCAGGATCTTCTGCCTCAACATTCCATCCTTGAGCTTCGGCAATGTGAGTCTCACCACCATCTTTCTTTTTATCTGGACACTCATAAGATTTATGTCCGATATTTCATAGACAAAACATTTTACTTCACCTCCTCAGCCTCTTCCTCTTCCTCTGGCTTGAGAAAAAGTATTTTTAGTAGCATACTACCCTCTTTGTGAGCTTCCTCCTCTCTCAGTTTGAGTTTGAGGTTTATTCCCTTCTTCTTTAGGTTTCTGAGTTCTGTCTTGGGCAATTGTTTTGCCTCTTGCTTGACTTTTGCCTCAGCCTCTTTGACCTTGCTTTCAGATCAACTTCTCTTCAACTTTTAGAGCCATATGATAAGCATCTTCCACATTTCGAAGGGTCATCATGCTCATCTTGTCTTGAATGTCATATCACAAACCATTCATGTATCTGGAAACCTTTTCATTATCATTTTCCTGATGACCTGCTCTAATGTTTATCTTGTAGAATTGTTCAGTGTATTCTTTCACTGACATCAGCTTCTATCTCAAATTCTACATCCTCCGAAACAGAGTGATTTGATAATCCTTGGGTATAAATTTGTCCTTCATCTTCGCAACCATTATATCTCAGCTTTTGATTTCCTACTTGCCTTTACAACATCTGTCAGCCTGCATTTCATCCCACCATAGTGTTGCATGCCCTTTAAGTCTAGTGACAACATGTTTGACCTTCTTATCTTCCTCAACATCCTCATAGTCAAATTATTTATCCAGATCTCTAATCTAGTCTAGAAGCTCTTCAACATCCAGGTTTCCCTCATATATGGGAATCTCCATTTTTGCTCTGGCACCTATCCTTGTAACAACCCTAAATAGGTTTTCATCTGCAACATCTTCGACTGCAACTTCTTCTTCGTGTCCAGCTTCATTTTCACTTTCAGTCTCGCTGATATCCCCAGCATCAACTGTGCACCTCGCTATTGTTTCCATGGCATCAAGCTTGGCACGTAGTTTGCACATTTCCCTCTCCACTGCTAGATCAAGAATTGGCCTATCTCTTCTTCTCGGCGGCATGGCTGAAAACGTTTCTCTTTTCTCTGCTACAGAAAGAAAAGAACTATTTCTATGCACTGATACCACTTGATGCATACCCCCGAACCCTCAGGCCGAGATCCGTGCAGGATTGTTCTAACTTTGCCCTTCTGAGTCTGATTGACTCTTTGATTTTCCTCACAGGGAATCCCTCACACACACATGATGGTGTATCCACAGGTCCTTATGAGTATGCCCCATGTGATCAAACAAAAAGCATCACTCAAATCTCCCGACCTCAATAATATGATTGCGCCCTTTTTCAAATCAGGACTTCAGATTTCATGATTTCGTGATTTTTGTTGTCGAGTTTCCGGCTCTTCAACCCACCGAAACCCGAAATGATGAAACACCAAAATCTTTGACCGCGTCCTCCTCCACAGTTGTATCGAGTTTCATGACTTTGGGAGTTTCGGAACAAAGAACCCCGACCTCTTTTATTTGAAAATACCGAAATGTTGAACCCCGATGCATTCAGAAAAAGACTGGCTTCCAACGGAACTTTTCGTCGATTCAGAGTTTCGGACTTCATGACTTCACAAATCCTTATGCAAGGCTCTCGACTCTCCAACCTTCAAAAGCCCAAAAATATCGATGGGAATTTACACTACCTAACAAAGAGTACATGCCACTTGTCTTCTCAACTATCCTCAGTGTCTGACGTGGATTCCTTCCCCCTGTCACTCTTCCTGGCTTTCGGGACTTGAACAAGCCTTCGACTGTCATCCCCCTACCACTTCAAAACTCTGAATTCTGAAATGGCGCCTTCTATGAAACCAACAGCTGATAGCCTCTCTTTAGATCCAACAACCCACATGATTTTGGACTTTCGGTTACTGGGAGTTCAAGACTCTCGATCCCAAACCACTTGTCACTACAATCCCCAAATTTTTGAACCCCGAAACACCGAAATGTTGAAACACCACTTCACACTATTTCGCATTTCACAACTCTAGGTTTTTCAATATAAAGGCCCCTGGCTCCTTGTCATTAGGATTTTCGGTATTTCGAATCCCAAATTATTGAAATCCCAAAATTCTTCACTTAACAATTCTTTTCGCGATTTGGAAGTTAGAGTGACCAAGGATTTTGGCTTACTCTCCAGACTTACAAACTCCGAATCCCCTAAATGATCTGATGGCTCAAAACAGATCACAATCAATGGTCCACGTTGATTCCTGATACCAAAGTGATGGGTTCGTCCTCCCCTATCCACCTTGCAGCTTCTCTGGATCCTACATCCCTCATGACTTCGGGAGTTCTCCTCAGAGAATTCTGACCACTCATTTCCTCCTTAACAACTTCTACGAAATGAACCAGTGTTCTTCCACTGGAACTTAACTTCTCCGATACATTTTCAATCTCCGTCTCCCTTTGAGTACTTTCAAAGGCGCTGACCCTCCTAAGCTTTCACTTGCAACTCAAGTCTCGAAATGACTCCTGCGCGCACTTCTTGTGGCAGACTTTCAAATACTTCTAGGTATTTGATATTTCGACTCTGTACACCCTCTGCAACAACAATCCTTCAATCTTTAACCTTAGTTGATAAATTCTAAGGCTTCAACTAGCCTGCGCATACCTTGCACGGCTCTTGTGCTCCAGCTGTACTTCTGCTATAATGAGAACAACAATATCTCTCTTGAGCTTTCTGAGATAAGACTCAGAACCTTGTCAACGCACACCTTGCGGATGTTTCACTGCACTCCTTGCAGGAACTTCTCTCACTCTGGAAGAGAAACAATTGAAATTCATTCTCTCTCTCTCTCTCTTAGACTTCAAACATTCAACATGAAATCATACACACACAACATATCCTCATAACAAATGCATAAGAGAGAGAATAAAACAACCAAAAGCATACCATTGACCATGTATAAACATAAAACATCATAACACCATGAAATCTGATTCAAAGCTTCATATATTAATTCAAATCTCCTATACATGGATTATACTTTTCAACTCTCTGCTACAACTCTCTCCTTCTATCCTGTGCTAAGGTGTTAATGATACAACCACTACTATGATACAAAGGCGAGGGTGTCTATATCCATTTTCCCTCCTACTCTTATAAATTGTCTAATCTAATAATTCAAACCTACCTACTTTCATTAACTAGGCTTAAATTCCTTTTACATTGACAGATGAGAGCAAATCGCTCACGATCTGTTTACAACATCCATACATAAATTCAAGTACGCTTCTAGATATTACATTTATACCTGCTTTTGAATCTTTCAAAACATTTCAAAATGTGAGAAATGTGCTGGCACTTTTCCCAGCTGGCTTTCACATCCATGCTTTCTTGGTTGCTGACAATGCTCCCGCATTAGAAACTCAACTAGATCCCATGCCTCATTCTTATCCAAGGAATCCATTTCTTCAACCATGGCCTTCTTCCAGATTTTACTATGCTCTGAATTCATTGCTTCCCTGACAGTTCTAGAATCATCATCAGTAATAGATAAAGCAAAATTAGAAAGAAGAAAAGGTGGACTATACCTTTCTGGTTTCCTTCTTTCCCTCACTAATCTCCTCAATAATGGGGTACGGGGTTCTTCTTCTTTTGCTTCATCTTCTTTAGTTGATTTAGATTTTGCATCATCCAACTCAAAGTCTATTTTCTCAGGTTCTTCTTTCCTGGGTAGGAATTCCTGTTTGGAAACATCTTTAACCTTTGTAAAAACAACATCCTGACTATAAATAGTCTTCTTAGTTTCTGGGTTCCAAAGATTATAACCTTTCACACCATCTTTATAACCCATAAAGATATATTTTTCAGCTTTATTATCCATCTTACTCCTATTTTCCTTTAGAACATGTACATAAGCATCATAACCAAACACTTTGATATGTTCAAGAGAGGGTTTCTTACCAGTCCATACCTCCTATGGAGTTTTATTATCTAGTGCTGATGAGGGTGATCAACGGACCAGGTAGCTTGTTGTACCCACTACCTCTGCCCATAATTCTTGTCCTAACTCGACACCACTAAGCATGCTCATTTTTCCATCAGTGTCTTGTTCATCCTTTCTGCAAATCCATTCTATTGAGGTGTGTATGTAGTAGTATTTTGCCTTGCTATACAACACTTCTTAACGAATTCTTTGAATCCATTTCTGCAGAATTCTCCACCATTATCCATCCTTAATACCTTTATTTTCTTCTCTATCTGATTTTCTACCAGAGCCTTAAACTCATTAAATTTATCAAATACCTCAGATTTATTTCTAAGAAAATAAATCCATGTGTTCCTTGAGAAGTAATCTACGAATGAAACATAATACACATATTTACCTAGTGATGGAACATGCAAAGGTCCAAACACATCACTGTGTATCAACTCTAAGATCCCCTTTTCTCTTGTAGCACCAAATGGGAATATTACTCGATTATTTTTACCATATATGAAATGTTCACAAAAATCAAAATCCAGAGTGCAATTAGACATACCTTCAACCATACCTTTTTCCATGTAGTGTTCAAAGGCCCTTTTCTCCAATATGCCCCAGTCTTTAATGCCACAGCATGGTCTTCTTTTGAAGGAAAGTATTGGTCTTTTCTTCTTTATTTCTCTACTTAGGGACAACATAACTGTTACACCCATTAGTATAAGTGCTTCCCAACAACTTATATAGAGTTTCACACTGAACTCCCCTCATCAACACCATTATTCCTCGTACCATCTTGCAAGTTCCCTTCCCCAATACAGTATCCACTCCTGCATCATCCAACTTGCTTACAGATATTAGGATCCTGGCTAGTTTTTGAATGTGTAGAACCCCAGGGAGAGTTCTTATCCTTCCATATTTTAGCAACAACTTAACCCTTCCATGTCCCATGATTTTGGTCATCAATTTATCTCATAGGAATACATCACCACCATTATATTTTTCATATTCACAGAACCACTCCGTGTGATGAGTCATATGATATGACACAGCTAAGTCGATCAACCATACACCATGATCTACATGTGTACATGTAGATTCCAGGTAAACATAACCTCCTTCTTCAGTGGATGTTTTCACCTCTATGGAAGAGGTATTATCGGATCCCTTTGGTTTATCAACCTTCTTAGACTTGCAATCTTTCTTATAATGCCATGTTTTACCATACTTCTAGCATTTCCTCAAAGATTTTCCTGGAGACTTATATCTACCTGTATATTTAGATATCCCCCATGAAGAATTTCCAGGATTTTTGTCTTAGGTACTGCCTCTTACAAATAAATCATATGTGCTCTGACTATCCATGTTTTTTCGTCTCATCTCTTCAGATATCAAGGATGAAACTACATCATCATACTTCAATGCAGATTGAGTGGTACTACCAATTGCTACAACCATATTATCCCAAGAGTCTGGAAAAGAACATAACAAAGTAATACACTTATCTTCTTTTTCAATTGTAATATTAACAAAGACAAGTTGACTTACCAGAGTATTAAAGGCATTTAGATGTTCTTTCATAGAATCTCCATTTTCCATCCAAAGATGATATAAATTCTTTCGAAGAAACAACTTGTTTAATAGGGACTTTGATTGATACAAATTCCCTAACTTATCCCATATTTCCTTGGCTGTAGATTCTCCCGAGACATTCAAAAACATCAAATCTACCAGGAAGAGTCAAATAGTACTACTTTCTCTTCTATCCAACTTCTCCCAATCTTCCTTCGAAATACCAGTAGGTTGTGCAATAGTAGTTTGTGTACTAGTAGGTTGTGTACCAGTAGACTATGTGCCATTAGACTGTGTACCAGTAGGTTGTGTACCGGGATCCACAACAATCCATTATTCTTTATCTACAAGAAGGTCCTCCATATTGAGCTTCCATAGCTCAAAGTTTTTACCGTTGAAATTCTCTATATCGATTCTAGAAGAGCTCACCATTCCTCTTTCTACACTTGAATCACCATTGCAAAACCTCCCACTTAACCCAGGTTTATCATAGACCCAAGATAAAATTGATCTATCAATAACGATCCAAACCCTCAGCAACAAAGGCATCCCCCTGAAGCCAAAAATGAGCTATGATACAACATGTAAGTTTTAAACCTGTGAAGTAAAGCAATGCATACAGATTCTTAAGAAAAACATAAATTAATCAATGCCTCATACACATAGTGCATAGATATTTACGCTGGAAACACTTAACCAGGATAAAACCAGCCATCCTTGGTGTCACACCTTTCAAGTCTTCATTGTATTAATTTCAACATTCACCATACAATATATACAATATTTTAGGTATTATGTAGCTACCAAAACCCTAATCTCTTAATCCAGGATTAATTTAGAAAACCGCTAAAAATAGAAAAATAGTGAGATGCAGTTGTCAAATCTGATGTGCCCAAAAACACACAAGCAAAGAATATAACACATACCCAACATACACCAGAACCCTACTTGGCTTGTGATCTCTCAAAACCAATCTTTCTCAGGACCTTGGTCTCTGAAGACCTACAACCAGCCACTACAAGTCATGCTAGAAGCACAAGTCCAGTCACTACGAGTCATACTAGCATTATATCACCAAACTCTATTATTCATGTTGGATATAGGTCAACAACGTCTGCAATTCATGTTGAAGACCAACAACCAACCGTTTCATGTCATGTTGGAAGCACAACTCTAGTCACTGCTAGTCATACTACACATTCATCACCAACCTCTGCTAGTCATGTTGGGAATTCATTACCAACCTCTGTAAGTCATGTTGGAGATCTTCTAATAGCCTCTACAAGTCATGCTAGTAGCATGTCACCATCCACTGTAGTTCATGCTGGGGAAATTCATACAATTGAGAAGCATATACATATAGGACGTAATCCCAAGTTCCTTTGTAGACTTTGCAAAGGAGGTCACCTAACTCATGTGTGCCCTGCTACTACCATGGTACAAGAGGTATGATCCTTGTCTAGGGGCCCTACGGGTCATGAGTTGTCTTTGATTTCTCAACATCCTAATCCTTATTTGGTTGATACAATAGTCATTTTGATGCAATCTTTGGCCGTCACCACAACTATTTTGGGGAGTGATGCACCTCTTGACCATGTTGTCTCACATCATATTCAACCAACGATTGAAGAAGTGGTCACATCGATGAAATCTTCGGTCGATCCCACTCTTCTCTTGGAGACTGACAAGTCTAATGAAGTGACATTTTTGATGCAATATTCAGTCAATCCCACTCTTCTTTTTGGGGGTGATGTGTCTTTCGACCATGTCCTTAGCATTTCTAGTCTTGTACATGTTGAACAAGGGAGAATTCCACTCTCTCCAAATATGCTCCCTCCAAGTCATAGGATGTTTCCTTTGATTGGAATGATATTGTAGATGAAATATCCTCTGTAAGTATTTTATCTTCCTTATCTTGGCAAGTTTTGGGTTCTCCCAAGCTTGTGTCAGCTACCTGTGAGTTGTTGACTTTCAACAGAAGTCCTAGATGGGAGCCCTGGCCTCCCCCCTAATAAGCTTCTTAGAACAACATCCTTGAGTCTTAGTTAATTTCTTTTCAAGCCTCCTTAAACATGAAAATATTTTTGAGTGAACTTGTCTCTTTCACACTCGTTAAATGGATTTGAAAGGACATCTATTTGGTGTAAGTTTAACCCTTTTTCGAACCAAGTAGATTGTTGGTGCAATTATATGCATTATATATTACCAAACATAAATTATCGACCGAGATTCATAATCAACAAAGTTGTTGCACTATATGTGTCAACAGTAGGTAATCTAACTATGTCTGATGAGTATAGCTTAAAGAATAAAAATTCAAAACTCAATACTCTGCCTTTCACACAGTTTTAAAAATTAGAAAGAAAAACTTGCAAACAAAATCTTAACAATCATGCACTCAAAATATCTTACTTAGATAATGAATTGTCCATTTACAAGCTCATGAAATGGAAATATGGACTTTGACTCAGTTATATGTAGCTACTACTCTTAACAAAAACTAGCAACAAAATCTAGGCACACTTCAATGATAATCAGCAGAAAAACCACTCATAACACAATCAATGTTTGGAAAGGACTTATATCTGTACATAGGAAGCATTACACAAGACACTCCATTCTTGGTGCATGTAAGTGAGATGGATCCTGGGTCGTATGGAAGTTTCCTCTTTCTGTACACCCCTTGTTTTTACCTTAGGGGGTTGAGGTGTAGGTACAAGAGTTGGATCTTTATGCACATTCCTCATTTTAATATTCCCCCTACTTCTAATTTTCACTTCAGGAGTCTTCTCTAACTTACTAACCGACTCTTGAGGAAACTCAACATTTTCCTCGGGAGCACCACCTGAAACTTCATTTTGACCATATTTCTTCCTTTTTCTCCTCTCACTTAGTGGTAATTGAATTTTAGGGATTGAGGCTAGACTTGGTTCCTTAGATTGGGTGGACCTCTTCTTCCTAGATGTAGTAGGATCCTCTGTCATAACAGACTTAACCTTGTCCAACCTATCAAAAATATTTGATGAACTATGTGCAATAGTAGCCCCTTTACTTCCTAGCTTCTTCTCTCTGCTTTGCCTATCCCTTGGTTTTCTACTTGACTCCTCACTACATGCCTTTGTTTCAAAAACTCCATCTTGAGCAATTTTTTGTTGAAGGAGTTGTTTCCAACTGCTCCCTTGTTTTCTCAATGCATGTACAACCAAGAACTTCATTAACCCATGGTGGTAGAGACTCGTTTCAGTTTTCTTGGATATCAATTTAACTCCTGTCACCATTTTTTTTAGATTCATCTAGAGGAAATAGGGAAAGTCAATTCGTGGCCCTCCTTCAAAATGCAACAGTAGATTTAAATGATATAAGAAATTCATGGCATACCTTCCTTCACAGGTGAGAAACCTCTACAGGATAATGATCATTTTCCCATACTCCTCCAGGGAATCCCTTTGGTCCAATTGGGATCCTGGCGTTCCAACTTTAGAAACTTCTGACAAATCCTTCTATCGACAATAACCCCTTAAAACATTTCTCTCTAGAGGAAGGCAAGTTTGCAGCTTCCACTATGGTGGTCTCTATTATCATCAATTTCAATCCCCCCAACTGAACACTCTCGTCATCATAAGTCTGAGCAAAGGCACAAGATACCCCCTCGTGATGTCCTTTGAATTTTTCTAAGAACGTGACCTAACCGTTCTGCTCACATTTCTCCCCGCAAGCTTGGTATTCCTGTGTCTCCCTGTATAATTGGAACACTGGTTCATGTCTATCAACCCCAATGCTAATTTAAAAGAAAATCTCACAATGTATGAGGCAACAAAAGGTAGGATGAGGGTTTAGTACTAGAACAAAGCAGTGCACAGTGGAGTATCAGAAGTGAACAAGGTATGAAAATGGTATGAGGGGACAGAGAAACAGTATGAATGGAGATCATATAGTAAAAATGGGTAAATAACACTCATCTGGATGGCGAATCCATCCAGAAGAGAGTTTATAAATCATAATTTGGATTACATCGGTCAAATCAACTATAATGATAGCAAGAGTAAGGGTAATTCATATCCATAATAACTTGGAAGATCGTATAAGGAATTGTGTTATAGCATGTTCACAACGGTGTTGGGAAATGATTACAAGATATATGGTCGATGTGACTGAATTTCATCGTTATGCAATTGTCAAAATCATTGTTATCGGAAGATAATCATGGATTTTACGTGCATTATGACATAGTTTAAGTCAATTATTAACTGAGTGTAATGTTGGATAATGGCATAATTTTATTTCTTCATCATATAAATGAGAGTCTTTGACAAGAGTGTTTGAGAACATAATTGGTCCTGCTAGTAGTATACTTACTACGTGCCTCTAAACATATTACAACCAACCCATCAAAATTTTCAAGTGCATGTAAATTATTTCTTTAGCATGAAATATACATAAGGACTTGCAAAAGTTCATGGTATGGAACTTGTAATAATTGATGTAATGCATATGCATGAGAATAACCACATATCTAGTACACAATTAGCATGATTCCTAATAAAAGGAATAAATAGTGAGATTATACTTATTATTACCTGAAACATTTGTATCAAGCAGAAAAATTATTGAGTATAGGATAAGAGATACCACACTTCATTATCAATACTGGACCACATCATAGTATTGGACCACTGCAAAAAAATTGTTGTAGTCACAGATCAACACAAGCCTTCTTTCTCAGTACCAGATGAACACATAGGTGAATATTGTTGCAGTACTAGAACATCATAGAGATTGTTATCTAGTACCAAAATGACATAGAGAATTTATCTAGTAGCGGATTACCATAGAATTTTATTCCGGTACCCAGTGAAAATTGGATAAGGTACCTAGTGGCGTATTCTATAGACTATAACTTTGTAGGTTGCATTTTGTAGTGATTACTGGCATATATTGTTGCTTATCGAGGAGAACATGTGAATTTATTCTGCTACAGGACCATATAGGTAAAGCAACAAACAACACACTAGTACAAAAACTCTGAAATTGCAACGTAAGTAAAAAATGAGGCAAAAGAATTCAATGAATGGGCTCCAAGATATGTAACAAAAAGGCACTATGTAGTTGGACAACCTCATCTTAGAATTCATAATCCTCCTCTTTATGAAACCAAAATAACCACTTCTTCTGTTGCCACTTCCATTTTATTGGAAAATAAACCTAACTAATATTGTTCTGTGTATTTTTATCGAGCCCAGATCTATTAATGCTCACCGGTGTTTTCAGTTTTAAGGAGTCTGAAAAAATTAAAGAAAACTCCATCTACTGTCCCATGTATTTTTCTCAAGCCTGGGCTAGTTCCTGCTCACCGGTGTTTTCAATTTTTAGGTGTCTGAAAATCTTAAAGAAAACTCCATTAGGATCCTTTTTCATAAGTAATGTACCAAGGTTAGATAAAGGAATAAACTTACACCTGGTAGATGTCATTCTTATTGGCTTATAGTGATCATAGTACTAGTACCATAACAAAACAATATGATGCAGGAGCATCTCTCCACGTCAGCCAGCCACATTGGCGAATTCAAATCGCATGCTAAGAGAGAGGTGCAGCCTCATTTAAATCTGAATTCAATGTAACTTTAATGTTTATGCTGGTGAGTTGTAGAGCTGTGCCTTGTGCAGGCTATAGATAAGATCGACCATTAATGTTTGTATGGCTGAGATCTAGATCCGATTCTGGACTAGATAGCCCATTCAATGTAATTGAATAGGGTAGGTAGGTTGGAGGGAAGCGCTCGAAGAGCCCCCTCTGGTAAAAGATATTTTCATATCTCATTTTGTAAGTAGTGGAAGAACGTTAGATGAGTAGGAGGCTGAGAAGAGCCAGAGAGAGCTCAAGAAAACCTTGTAATTACAGGCATTTTCCATTTTTAATATAAACAAAAGCAATTTTTCCTGCATTATTATGTGTTATGTGAATGTCTGTGAGTGTTCTTTTATGTTGTAGATGTATGTTGTAGGTGTGCATTTGCAGGAGTTCTTGATTTCCAGGGTTGAAGGTCTTTGAGGCTTCACACCAGGAGGGTGTGACAGAACACTGTGGGTTCTGATAGCCATGCACAGAGGTTGCACTTCTGAATTCTGCGGGTTCAGAAAAAGATGTGCTGTGGCACAAGAGTTGGAATCAATGACTCAGAGTAAGACCTCAAGGTTGTTGAACACCTTGGAGGCAAGGCTGTGTATGAGAGACACAGTTGCAGACAGAATTTTGCTATGGATTCTATGAAGCTCTGCCAAGTGGGCATTGAGCACAGGAACAAGGTGCAGTTGGAGGAACTCTGTTGTGAGTTCAGACAGAAGCTAAAATCACTGAGGATTCGGTGAAGCTCTGCCAGGTGGGAATTGAGCCAGTGCAAGGGGTGCACAAAGATAGAACTCTATTGTGAGTTCAGGAAGAAGAGATAGATTCACTGAATATTCTGAGAGCTCTGCCAGGTGGGAATTGAGTGGGTGCATAGATGCACAAGAGGATAGAACTGTTGAACATTCTGTGAGAAGATACTCTATCGGGAGGGCATTGAGTCAGTGTGAAGATAGGCATAGAAGAGAAGAGAACTCTTTGAGTTCTGTAATTCAGAGGAAGAATCCACTGAGGGATCTTCACAGGGTTACTGAACACCCTGAAGGCTCAGCAAGGAGTTGCTGGAGCAGAAGGAAGAGCTCAGGAGGGTGAGTGATTTCACACCCAGAGTCAGGCTACAAAGAGTGCAGAGGCTGAAGAACTCTTTGGATAGTTCAAAGTTCCCAAAGCTTAGGAGGGACAACGTTTTTATACGCGCAGTTGAGAGCTCAAGCAAAGGAATTCATAGAGGAGGAAGGAAGACAAAATCCTGTAAGGGTCTGAGCATGTGAGAATCTCAGGAGAGACAACACTATGGGTGCATAAAGGCTCTGCAGAGTGTAGTACTCAAATAATCCTTTGACCATTCAGAAGCAAATATCAAGAGGAGCCAGTGGTTTTATTACGCGCAGTGAAGCTCAAGGTCGTGGAGCTCGCAGAGGAAAAATAGCACAAAGGTCGAGGCCTTTGAGAACGTGGAATTATTCCAAGTGTAGGAAGGAAGTGTGCAAAATCTCAGGAGGAGCAACGACTACCGTCAGACCTAGAGTGAACAACCCGTCAGTCATTGGATCGGGTGAAGGCGCATAGAGTTTAGCCTCTAGAGTAAGCGCACAGGAAGAACGGATCTGTACCGTTGGATCTTGATTCAGAGACCCAATAACCGTCGGATCTATAGAGAATTGCAAGGGGGTTAATCCTTCATGAACAGTAGAGGAGAAATCCCGACGAGAGGTGTAGCCATCGGGATAGCAGTCATCGGGAAATCAGGATTCTCGAGGTGGAGAAAATCGAGACACTTCAAGTCTCGAAATACCGGGGAGATCTGGACCATCTGTTAGTGGAGACACGCGGCGGAGATCGAAGCAACGAGAGTTGGGATATCGACATTCCCATGGACAGGAGATCGAAGAAGTCCATAGTGAAAACCCTGATATAATCTGAGTCGTCTGTTTGGGGAGATAAGTGTCAGAAATCCAAAGAGAGTCAGTATATTGGCACTCGGGAAATCAGAGTTCCTGAGGTCGTGAAAGTCGGGACATCAGGACTCTCAAAATCCTGAGAGGTAATCAAGACTATCCATCAGAGGGGGATGCATGGAAGTAATCGGAGCCATCAGGGGAAGGCCCGGTAGGAGGTCGTCCATCGGCAAATTGGGGATCAGCATTTCGCGAGTCCCGTGGACATACGCGTTTCGTCATTGGAAAGCTCGAAACCCCGACAGGAGTATATGGTCATAGTCATATGAAATGTGGTCGCGTGGACCAGGGCATAGCTAGGAAGGGCTAAGGCCAAAGCGTATCGGGAATCGGAGGATCGCGAGTCCAGGGGACATGTGAGTCTCGGCATTGGAAAGTTCGAAACCCCGATGGGAGACAAGGCTACGGTCTTGTGAGATAGAGGTCACGTGGACCACGATCTTAGCCTGGAGGGATAGCGGGAAAAAGAGCTCATTGGGATTTTGAAGCCCAAAACCCTGACGGAAGGAATATAAGGCTGCGATCTTATGAATTAGCAGTCACATGGACCAGAGCATAGCCAGGAGGGATAACTCGTAAAGGGTATGTATCAATGAAATTGCTCATCGGTGATCGAGGACTCAAGAGGTAAAAAACTCTTGATGATGGGGAATGAGAAACCCTGAAACCTGAAATTAAGATCAAGGAAAGAGTGTGGTCATGTGCAGAAGGCTGTGCGGGTGAAGAAAGGACCTGTGGACCGGGTTTTTCACAGAGATTCCATTGGGAGTCCAAAGGAGCCGCTTCGGCTCAAAGGTGAACTTTGAACGATCCTTAAGACCGGGAGGTCAATCGCAAAGACCCTACAGGGTATGTAGGAGCGTCGCGCCATCAAGTGGTATCAGAGCCTTGTTCTTGTCTGTATATTTCAGGCAGGAAGAGGCAGGAAGAGGTAAAGAGAATACTCTGATACACATCAAGTGGTATCAGAGTGGGAAATTCATCTGTATATTTCAGGTGAAAGAAGACAGAGTTGTTGAGGACTCTATAAGGGTTTGTTTGCATGTAGGAAACAATCGAGAAGGTAGTCAAGGAGACTATAGGATGAAGCTGGTAACACTCAGGATGTAGAGTGACAGCAAGTTTGCTAGGAGAGCAGACAGAGACAGCAAGATGGCTACTGAAGGCCGTAGACCTGTTGGAAGGAAAAACTCAGATTTGTGGAGTCAAGAGAACATAGATGAAGAACTCGTTGATATAAGAGCGGAAATGGAAAGGATTTCGTTGAAGATGCAGTTGAAGAAGAGGATAGATGATCTCGAATTGAAGCTGTGGCAGGATAAGAAGCCGAGATGGGTATATGAATGGCCCATGAGGAAGGCGAAAGCAAAATGGCCAGTCAAGGAGTTGATGGTCAGAGGGCAGCGTAGGCTGTTAAAGAGATGGTTGAGGTATGCCAAAACCCTCAATGGACCAGAAGAAGAAATGATTCAGGCATGTGAACCTGAGACTAGGAGAGGTCTCAATGATGAAGAAAGTGAAATGGGATCAGCTGAGGATCTCAAGGACTGCCATGGGGGCAGAAAATAAATTCTAGTTTGTCAGGTGGACAAAGGGTTGATATCGCTGTGGGATCTTAGGGACTGTCCTGAGGACATCCAAGGAATTTCACATTTCTAGCTAGGCAATGATATGAGGTCACTGCGGGATCTCGAAGACTGCCAGGAGGGAAACAGAAGCATCTCAGGTTGCTAGGTGGGCAGAGATGAGAATTAGAGACTATCTGAAAGTCTCATGGACTCAGAGGTGAGTTCAATTCAGCAAGGGTTGTTGATGAATATGGGATTGGTTGATCTCATAGTCTGCCAGGAGAGCAGCAGAAGCATCCCATATTTCTAGGTGGGCAAGGATGAGCAGGTGAGTTGGAATCATCCAGAGGAGCTGACCAAGCAGATGAGACTGTCTGAGGGTCTCATAAATTCAGAGATGAGTTTGGATCAGCATGTGCGGCTGACAAAAGAGAAGGATCTGAGGGATCTTCTGATGATTGGGGGAATTGGATTATTCCTACCATTTTCCCAGGAGGAGGCAGAAGTCTATGTTGCAGATGATGCAACAACAACAGCAGAACAATCAGTTGTGACTGTCAGGAAAGAAGAAGAATTGGAGCAGACTTTGGAGGTTGTCCAAGCAAAGGAAGAAAATGAGCATTCAAAGGAGTGTCTCAACGCTTTCATCCAGGAAGCTGAAAGAGATGTAACATTGGAGCTGACAACAAAAGAAGGAGATGAGGATGATGAGCATTCTGAGGAATGGCTCAACATTTTCAGCCAAGAAGCTGAAGAGACTGCAACTTGGGAGTTTGCAGCCGAAGAAGGACAGGAGACAGACAACATTAGTTTGGTTGATCTATATGACCAAATTGAAGCCCTGGAAGAGAGGGTGAAAGTGCAGAGTGTGCACATCCAACAGGTAAAGTTGGAAGCTGACGAAGAAGGCATGGGAGATCATGGTGATCTTCTCATGTGCCAAAAAATTTTGCAGCTAAGGAGACTACATGAGCAGAGCCAGCCATGGGAGCAGCTGGACGAAGTGATCGAAGAGATCAGAAGGCTGATGTTGAGGTCACCAGAGACTGTCAGCAAGGAGAGGCTGAACAGGAAGAAGGAACCAGCAGCAACAGCGCAGAAGCAGCAGTAGAATGGAGCATATGAGAAGCTCCAGATATTTGTTTGGGATCCAGGAGGATTTCCAATAGCTGAGAGGGGAAGCTCATGAGCAGGAGCTCATGATTTTTCAGCTGAGGAGTTTGATGCAAGAGCATCTCTCCACGTCAGCCAGCTAGCCAGCCAACCACGTCGGCAAATTCAAATCGCACGCTAAGAGAGAGGCGCAACCTCATTTAAATCTGAATTCAATGTAACTTTAATGTTTATGCTGGTGAGCTATAGAGTCGTGCCTTGTGCAAGCTGTAGATAAGATCGTCCATTAATGTTTGTATGGCTGAGATCCAGAACCAATTCTGGACTAGACAACCCATTCAATGTAATTGAATAGGGTAGGTAGGTTGGAGGGAAGCGCTTGAAGAGCCCCCTCAGGTAAAAGAGATTTTCATATCTCATTTTGTAAGTAGTGGAAGAAGGTTAGATGAGTAGGAGGCTGAGAAGAGCCAAAGAGAGCTCGAGAACACCTTGTAATTACAGGCGTTTTCCATTTTTAATATAAACAAAAGCAATTTAGCCTTCGTGAACAGTAGAGGAGAAATCCCGATGAGAGGTGTAGCCATCAGGATAGCAGACATCGGGAAATCAGGATTCTCGAGGTGGAGAAAATCGAGACACTTCAAGTCTCGAAATACCGGGGAGATCTGGACCGTCCTTTAGTGGAGACACACGGTGGAGATCGAAGCATCAAGAGTCGAGATATTGACATTCCCATGGATAGGAGATCGGAGAAGTCCATAGTGAAAACCCCGATATAATCTGAGTCATCTGTTTGTGGAGACAGGTGTCAAAAATCCAAAGAGAGTCAGTATATCGACGCTCGGGAAATCGGAGTTCCTGAGGTCGTGAAATTCGGGACATCAAGACTCTCGAAATCCCGAGAGTTAATCAGGACCATCCATCAGAGGGGGACACATGGAAGTAATCGGAGCCATCAGGGGAAGGCCCGACAAGAGGTCATCCATCGGCAAATCGGGGATCGACATTTCGTGAGTCCCATGGACATACGCGTTTCGGCATTGGAAAGCCCGAAACCCTGACAGGAGTATATGGTCACAGTCATATGAAAGGTGGTCGCATGGACCAGGGCATAGCTAGGAAGGGCTAAGGCCAAAGTGTATCAGGAATCGGAGGATCGCGAGTCCAGGGGACATGTGAGTCTCGGCATTGGAAAGTCTGAAACCCCGATGGGAGACAAGGCTGCGGTCTTGTGAGATAGAGGTCACGTGGACCATGAGTTTAGCCTTGAGGGCTAGCAGGAAAAAGAGCTCATTGGTATTTTAAATCCCAAAACCCCGACGGAAGGAATATAAGGCTGTGGTCTTATAAATTAGCAGTCACATGGACCAGAGCATAGCCAAGAGGGCTAACGCATAAAGGGCATGTATCGGTGAAATTGCTTATCCGTGATCGGGGACTCAAGAGGTAAAGAAATCTTGACGATGGGGAATGTGAAACCCCGAAACCTGAAATTAAGATCAGGGAAAGAGTGCGGTCATGTGCAGAAGGCTGTGTGGGGGAAGAAAGGACCTGTGGACTAGGTTTTTCACAGAGATTCCATTGGGAGTCCAAAGGAGCTGCTTCGGCTCAAAGGTGAACTTTGAACGATCCTTAAGACCGGGAGGTCAGGCGCAAAGACCCTGCGGGGTATGTAGGAGTGTCGCACCATCACAATACTAGAACAGAGTAGTACCAAAACATAATTCTGCAATACTAGAACAAAACAATACCAGAATTATGGAAATGACTAACAAATTCCAACACTGAACATTTTGATTTGGCCTTGCCGATGGAAGCTGCAAAAGAATATGAAGGTCCCAACAACCACTCCCCCATGCCTGAGGTTTTTCATGCCCTCATGAAAACAATGTGATATGCTAAGAAAAAGGTTTCTCAGAGGGTTGCGAACATCTGCTAAAAACAAACCAATAAAACTATTTAAAATTGGATTTTTATTCATGCTTACAAATAGAAAATTTAGGGAAAATGTCAAAAGTTGAATTATTAGCTATGAATAAAATAGTTTGGAATTAACATTCAGTTTCAAATTCTATTAAAAATATCACTTAATTGATCATCCTTGTGAAATAATGGTCTTAAAATAGATAGGTAATGATAAAGCATGAATACATCATTTTTAACAACTTAAGGAAAAAGAAGAATTTGTGGAAATATGTCATGAAGTAATTCCCTTAAGTGTTCTCTTCCATTGAAAAGGATGTATTTTTGAAAATACCCTTCCAGTATGATGTGTGTATGAAGATATTACCTTCTCATAAGATTCCAAACAAAATTTCCATAGCTTTAGAAACAAATCTTCGATAGGAACAAAAGATCTTAAACTGATTGCTTTATTAACTTTTGACATTCCCATTTATGAAAAGTATGAAAGATATGTTTCATTTCACTTATGTGCAACATTTCTTTATTTATTTACTTATCCTACTCTAATTGAACAAAAGAAAATGTCCTTCAAGTATAGGAATACTTCCAATGAAGCCATGTGCATAACAGGGTTATAAATATATTCATACTCGGGTTTAAAAGATAAATTTTAATGCATGCCGAAGTATGAAGGACCAACTTCTTTGATGGTGAGATCAAGAAATAATGAAAAATAAAAGAGTGGTGTGACCTAATAACTAATTGAAACCATATTTCAATAGGATCACTATATTCTTGTTTCTCTTCTTTGTTTAGGTCACATTGAATGTCTTCCTCTCCTATGCTATGAATATTATCCTCTTCAATATGCTTGGTCTTTGGAGTACATACTGGATCTACTGAGAGGCATGCTAAGAACTCCTCAATCTCAAGTTCCCATGGTTTCTCTCCCTCAAATGTTATCCACGATTATTTAGTCTCCTCAACAAATTGACAAAAGGAATCCGACGAGACTTCTAAATCTTCTTGTGGAGAGACAACTAAATTATTGATTGTTGTCAAGATATGCTCTTCCTAAGAGGTGGATATCACAGCTTCTACTAAAATGTGAGAAAGTTCTTGGAGAAACATTCCTCAAGATCTTTATCATCCTTGAATTAATCTATCTAGTCGATAATCCCTATCTCACAACATAGATTATTACTCGGGGGTTCTTACAACACCCCAAAAATGATTTATCATTAAAGATCTAAATTTTAAAACTAAGAAATTAAAAACTATTTTAAAAAACAAAACACACCAAACTTTGAACTTCTTGCATTACTAGGACCCTAATGTCACCAAGTTATCTATTCGTACAAGCTATCCCATCATGAAAACACAATTTTGCATAAAATAAGAAAAAACACACTTTCATTAAAAGAAAAACACACTTGCATGAAAGGGAGAGGAAAACCTAACTTTGGAGAAACCCCACTAAATTGGATGTGTGGGATCTTCCCTCACATCTTATCCTCTTCTCTCTGCCCTTAGGTAATCCTTAAAATAAATCCAAAACGATTAAAATAATCTAATTCAAATACTACATATTACCGTTTACAAGTCCCCGACAACGATGCCAAAATGTTGGTGCAATTATATGCATAATATATTACCAAAAATAAATTATCGACCATGATTCATAATAAATAAATTTGTTGTACTATATGTGCCGGTAGTAGGTAATATAACTACTTCTGATGAGTATAGCCTAAAGAATAAACATCTAAAACTCAATACTTTGCCTTTCACACAGTTTTAAAAATTAGAAAGAAAAACTTGCAAACAAAATCTTAGCAATCATGCATTCAAAATATCTTGCTCAGATAATGACTTGTCCATTTACAAGCTCATGAAATGAAAATATGGAATTTGACTCAGTTATTTGTAGCTACTACTCTTAACAACAACTAGCAAGCAAATCTGGGCACACTTCAACGATAATCAACATAAAAACCACTCATAACACAATAATTGTTTGGAAAGGACTTATGTCCCTATGCACGAAGCATTACACAAGACACTCCATTCTTGGTGCATGTAGGTGAGAGATGGAGCATGGGTCATTCCTACACTTACTTCAGAAAACACAGATATCGAAGGTTCTAAACTCAAAAAATGATAATTGCCTATTTAACAATCATGAACAACTATAGGGATTTTGTCAACTAAAACTCACACTGCAAAAATAGAGATGGAATCATATACTGTGATTAATATTGTTAGGGACATAACCTACCTAACCCCTCAAGTAGGTAGAATATTGTATTTCCATGTAATAAAGGTCAATATTAATAAGGCATAGCAATAAGGAGGAATAAGTCAAATGTAAGAAGACCTAATAGAATCTTCTGCTTCTAGAAGGATCTTCCTCTAGATTGTTCTTTTGGATAGATAGATTTAGTATAAATAGGAATAGAGGGTATGAGAAGTTTTGTCTTGGATATTATTGTAATAAATATCTTCCCTGCTGGAGGTTGCCCCCTCAAAGAGGAATGTGAACATTGCTCTCAATAATCAAAGTGCTCTTCTTGGTATGATTCTGGTATTATTGTGGTGTTGTTCTGGTTATATTATTGTTATCTTCCATTTCTCGCTAATTATTTTTGTTCTACATACAATTTTATAACTGGAATATTACAAGTGGTATCAGAACACCTTCCTCGGAAGAAAATTGTGGGTTAATTTTTTTTTAGGGTAGAGACGTATTCTGGCGTCTTTAAGCTACAAAGATCTATCGTTATGTGCATAAACCCATGGTCGGGGATTCATATATGCAGAAAATACAAGTGGTACTTAAGCGCACATTTGTTGGCCACCCTTGTAACTCATGTTGGTACCCCTTCGAGTGGTAGCGCATCAAACAACACCTATATATGGATTGACCTAGATATATTGAATCCCTCCATAGATAAACTGATCGACCACCTGACTATTATAGTGCCACCAAGATCAACACTCATGAAGATACTCTCTAGTACCTGGGTAGGCGGGTAGTAAATATGAGGGTACGGTCTAGCCTCCTTAGTTGGTGCCCTGAGATATTAGGTTGAGTACTATTGTTGGACCTCGCACATATATCAGAGAGCTATAACACAGGGAAAACCCTTGTTTGTAGAACCCTTGAATACATTAACCCTTGGGAAGGAAACATAAATAGAACCAACAAGATCTATTTTCATTCTATAGTTCCTTCTGCATTCTGGTTGTGAAATTACTACACATTTCTTCATGTTAAGCATTTGGGAATTTATTCACTACGGTATTCTTTAGGCCATAGTATAACTCTGCAGGAGTAAAAAAAAAAAGGAGTACAATGGTCCCGCCGACACACTTATTTGGTACCTATTCCATTTGATTCCCATTTTCTCCGCGATCATATTCATACCCTTCATTTTTCATCCTTTTTGTTTTAGTGGACCCGACCCCTTCCCAGTTTCCCTATTTTTCCACCTATTCCATTATATTTCCCTTCAAGCATTGATCGTCGTGATTCCTATCACTTTTAAGTCCTTTTTTTTGTGGTCCCACCCACCCATTTGTTTTCCTTACCCGCACTTCCCCTCTCCAAATGGCCACCACTCGCAACCAAGACCTACAAACTTCCATCAATCAAGTCCATTTCTCCATCGAACATCTCACATCTCATATGGATTCTACCAATTCCCGCATTGACAAATTAGAGCACAAATTTAACATGGAAGCTAACCTCACAACCCAATTGACCTCCCTCTAGTATGTTGTCAATCAATTTTTGAACCGCTTTATGGGTCCTTCTTCATCAGAACAACCCGATGTTGTTGATTTCTCTCAGTCTCCACATTTTCACTCCAAATACTTTCATCGTGAACCCCATCTTCCATGCGTAGAGGTCAATAAATTTGATGGCTCTGATCCTACAGGTTGGGTCACTCAAATGGAGCATTATTTTTCTCTTCATGGTATTACTGACGAGTTGGTCAAATTTCACTATGTTGTCCTCTATCTAGATCCTGAACGTTGGCTATGGTGGCAATGGCGAAAAAATTCATGTCAGGGATATATTGCATGGACCCAGTTTGTTGTTGAGATCTGTGCCCAATTTGATATTGATACCCACTATCTCGGTCATTTGACCAAGTTGAAATAGTCCATCACAATCAAAGATGTCATCACTGCTTTTGAGCATTTGGCCTTTTGAATAGAGGGCATGTCAGACATGTTCTTCTGTGAATGCTTTATCAATGGTCTCAAGGATGAAATCTAATCCCAGGTTCTCATGGCCCTCCCTCCAACTTGGTTGTAAGCTAATCAATGTGTGAAAGAGGCCCAACAAGTTGTTTTTTCCCAGAACAAAAAACCCCTTTTTGTTCCTCTCCCTCGACCCACTAATCCTAATCTCCCTATCACTCCCCTCAAGGTACAGAAACTAAATAGGGATAAAATGATTGAACACAAACTGAAGGGTCTTTTCTATAATTGTGATGAAAATATTTTCTAGGGCACATGTGTAAGGAAAAAAATCTATATATGGCCATTTCCAAAGATGTTCTTGAAGAGGATATGACAGTTCCTCTTATTGAAGAACCCTCCCTTCCCGATGCCACCCAGGAGCCCGTTGAACGACCTGAAGTTGACCCAATTATTTCCTTGCATTCCCTCACTAGCTTCTCGGCCCCACAAATGCTCAAGCTCATTGGCTACATTAACCACAAGAAGTTCATCATCCTTGTTGACAGTGGTAGCACCCACAATTTTGTTTATCGTGCATTGCACACAAAACCAATTGCTATATTTGTGTTGTCAATAATTTTCAAATCATGATAGTCAATGGTGGATCCATGAAATGTGGTTGGCATTGTGAAAATGTCCGTCTTCAAATTGGACATTAACAACTGAAATCTCATATGTTTTCCATTGACATGGGAGGTTGTGACATTGTGATAGGTGTTGAATGGTTACGCACTTTGGGTCCCATTCTTATGGATTTTAAGGAATTAACCATGCAATTCCAACAGGAAGGACAAAGGTATCAATTCCAAGGTGTCATAGTTGGTTCTCCTAAGATCATTATTTCCCATCGTATATAAAATATCCTCAATAAAGGCCACTCCAGTATTATTTCTCAACTCCATTCTGTTCAAGCTGTTGAGACACCCTCTATGCATCCTGACCTCCAAGCTATCCTTTCCAAACATCAAGTTGTTTTTTCCACCCCTCAGGGACTTCCTCCTTCTCGTGGTGTTCATGATTATTCCATTCCCCTTGTTCCTGGCAGTCTTCCTCTGGATGTTCTCTCTTATCATCACCCCTTCACCCAAAAGAATGAAATTGAGAAAATAGTGCAGGAATTGCTCCAAGACGGTATTATCCGCCCTAGTACGTGAGATCGGAAGAGC
>CBVK0100228356.1:0-25199 GCA_900067695.1 Picea abies
GGCTTAACACAACAACCCATCTTGAATATGGAAATTAGCGGCCACTGAGTTGGTACCCAACATTTGGTAGGTGGTGGAGAAGTCAGGGTCTATATCGTAGAGGTGGGGCCATCTGGAGGTCTCGTGGCTGCAAGAGTCTAGCACCATGGTGAGTTTCATGACCGGAGGTCAGCTAAGGAAATCAACAACTCAGTTGGTAATTCATGTTTTATACTTGATGTTGAGGTGGAACTGTTTTAAGTGTGTGGACCACTTATGATGGAAGTAATTCTACAATTTTCCTTGGGTCTGCATGAACTGTAGTGGCTTGTGATCATTGTGGGTGATTGTCTCCTTCCCAAGAATGTAATGTCTCCACTAGTGGAAGGCTTTCATATTGGAGTAGATTTATTTTTTGTAACTAGGGTACTTACAAACAACATCTATTAGTGTCTCACTATGATATCCCACGTGGTGGTCATGTTGAGTGAGAATGGTGCCCACAACATAGTTTGAAGCATCTGTCTCAATCTCAGAGGGATGTTGCAGGTTCGGTAATGAAAGTAATGGGGATGAGCACAAACACTTATTCAATTCATCGAAGGATTATTGTTGGGACAGGCCCCACACAAATGTTTCCTTATCGCCACCCCTGGTTACTTGGCTAAGGGCCCATGCGATATGAGAGAATCCCAACATGAACCTGCAATAGAAATTGGCGAGGCCCAAGAAGATCTGAAGTTTGGTGAGTGTCATTAGGGATGACCATTCATATATGACCTAGATATTGGATGGATCCAAATGCACACCATGTCGATCAATGATGTAGCCTAAGTAATGGACCCTGTCCATGTCGAAGGAGCATTTTTCCAAATTTTCATATAGTTTGTTTTTCTGTAGGGTGTGCAGAACCTGCTAAATATGTTGTAAGTGTTCCACCCAAGTCTTGTTGTAGATGAGGATGTCATACAAAAACACCACTACAAAGGTATTGGTGAAAGGTCGTAGGATATCCTCCATAATCCTCATAAAAGTTGTTGCAGCATTTTTCAAACCAAAGGGCATGACCAACCATTGAAAACAACCTTCTTTTGACTTGAAGGAGGTCTTCCATACATCTTTCTATTCTATTGGGACCTGGTGGTATCCAGGATTCAGATCAATCTTATTTAAGTATTTGGCCCCCGTGAGCTGATCAAGGAGGTCGTCGATTCACGGAATCAGGTACTGGTTTCGAACTATGATTTTATTCAGGGCCCGATAATCAATGTAGAGTCGCTAGGTCTCGTCTTTCTTCTGCACTAGCATGATTGGGATCCCACAAGGCGATGATATGGGAAAAATGTGCCCCTTGTAGAGTAGTTCTTGGATCTACCTCTTGATCTTCTCTTTTTATAATAGAGAGAAGTGATAGACTGGCCCATTGGGTAGCGGTGTGCCTAGGGTCAGATCGATGGGATGCTTGACTTCATAGTGCAGAGGTACCCCGGTAGGAGAGGAGAAGATATTTGAGTATTCTTCCACAACCTTATCCACTTGCTTCTATTGTGTGGAGAGATCAATGACAGAGGCCCTAGAGGTGGTTGCAATATTTCTCTCCCTCTGAGAGAAAATCACAAAGAAGACAAATTTCCTGATCTCAGAGATGAACCTCCTGCATTTCTTTGGCAGAGATCAAGGAAATATCACTAGGAGGGACTGCATCGGGTATCCTGTACAATTTCATGTTCAAAGTAATAATAAAACTAAGAGGCCTAGACTCATATACAACATGAAGTTTCCATAAATAAGTTTGTCCCAAAAGAACATTACAAACTTTGAGAGGAGAAACATCACATAATACCTCTTCTTTGAAGGGCTCGATGCCATACGACAGTCTACACTGTTGGCTAATGCAAACATCGCTTCCTTGGCGGATCCATCCAATGGTGTAGGGTTGTGGGTGTGGCATTGTCATAAGGGCCAACTGCTTGATGACCTCTGTTGAGATGAGGTTATTCTTGCTACCTATATCAACGATGAAGTGCAGCGGGGTTCCTTTTACCCACATCTATGAATGGAAGAGGTGCTCACCTTCTTTTGGCTCGTTTGGTTCACCAAGCTATAGATTGGTGGTAGCAATGGTGGCACTGGGTTTCACATCAATGATCCTTCTTCCCCTTTCTATTTCTGAATCAGAGTCATAACCCACATTCGATTCATAGGATTTCACTTCAGCCACTAGCCACTGATTTGAGTGGCAATCAATAGTGTTATGCCAATGGCTTTTGTGGAAGTCGCACCACTTCCCGGTATCTTTATTTGTATTTTCAGTGTCCTTCTTTGCTTATATCTTGGAATGGTTGTCCTAATACTTTCCATATTTTCGTTTTCCTTTGTTGGGGCCACCCCTTCTTGTCTTTTTCTATGAGGGGTTCCTAGGCCCAAATTGTCACGTCTTTTGTTTGAGATTCTGCTCGATTTTGACGACATATCAGTAGGTCGCGCCTAAGGATGAGATGTCCAAAAATTTCATTTTGGTCTGGATGTATCTATGTAGAGAACCGTGATACTTTATCACCATATGTCGCTCCGAACCTTTGATACCCAGCTTGGTGCACAAGGTATGGAAGATATTTGTGAACTTTGGAACTGCTAGGTCTCTTTCTTTCCCTAGTGTGGTCCATTTGGTATACAAGCAGTCATAACTTCCGACGGGGTAGTATTGTTCCTTAATATCATCCCTGAAGGATTCCCAGGTGATTGCGATTGTAAATAATGAGGGTTCCTCTATTTCCTTTTGATCACAAAAATTTTCCCACCAATCTTTGACATGGGGAACAACTTTGAGGAGTGCAAAAGTAATATTTTCTCTATTCGAAAAGTTATGGACAAAAAAACACCCTTTTAGTAGATTCAACCACTTGTCTACAACATCTATGTCTATTTGAACTTCAAATATAGGAATATTGAAGTTGATTTGTACCTTTAATGGGGCATGCCTCCGCTCGAGGAAGATGTGTCACTTGTTGGTAGCTTCCGAAGGATTTACACGAAACTATCCATCATCTTGTTCCTCTATTGCATGAGGGATTCCTCAATAATTTTTTTGAAAGGATCTCCTATCCCATCATATTTCGTTTCTCCTACCATGAGAGGTCGCTTGGGCATGCGAGATCTTTTTTCCTCAAGAGAAACAAGAGTGAGACCCAATTCTTTGGACCCTGACCTCATTGGGGACATGCATTAAGACGACAAGGAGAAGACCACTCTAATACCACTGATATAGATTTTTTGAGCGAAACAAAATGAGTACAAGTTATTTAAAGATTTTGAACACAGAATAAAAGAGATACAGTAAAACTGGTTTTCTATTCAATAAGGAAATAAGATGAAACTGTAAAATGCAACAAAAAACAAGCTTGATGGAATGGTGGCGGCTTATCTCTGAGAAGAGATGTGATGGCTGCGCTCATTCGCAAGAAGATGATTACAATGAGGCTTTGAAATCATTTTTATAATAAACAGGAATGTCAAAAACCCTAGACATCCAAATAACTAACACTAGGAGATGAAGCGCCAAAAGTCATGTGGGCCTCGTTTGGGTAAGTTAGTACATCAACTTCCCGGGGTTGTAACTTTTGCATACGTTCTTTGTTTTAGGCACATGATAGCCTGTTGGAAAGGTATCGTCAAGGAGATTAATTTTGGGGGCTTAATTAGAGACTTAGGCTGTAATTAAGAAGCTAAATCCCATAAAACCTTCATTTAGGCCCTCAAAATGGCCTCGAAAGTTAAAAACTACTAAAACTAGTAAATTGCCAAAATTGCCAGAAAATTGTTTGGAGGGAGTTGGAAAAAGTGGGTGACCACCGATATCCACCTAGATCATAAGTACTTTGGGGGGTATCAATCTGGGGGATTTGAGAGACTTGGGAGTTTTAATGTTCTAGTTTCCCGAAGCGTCAAAGTCCCAAAATAATTAAGAATCATCCATACCACCACCTAATTAAGTCATGGTCGTTTATCTCGTTGATGCCTCCAGATGGGGAGGGACCGTCCAGTCAATGAGAGATTAAATATCGATCGTCTGATCTTCTAGTATATTTAATAGAAATTTTTGATGAAGTTTACTCCAAGAGAAGTTGGAATATTGAAAAAGGAGAATAGCCGAAGGCCAAAGTCCATAGGGGGTTGAAAGTGATTTTTTGGGAAGCCATAACGTTCAACTCAAATATCAGATTGGGGAAAAAGTACAGTCGTTGGAAAACTGGTTCATAGGAGAATGACATGGAATTATTATAATTTGGATAACTATGATATAAATCTTCATGAAATGAGAAAAAAAAGTACATGTAAATTTAATTGACAATTTTTTATGATATGTATAATTCTAACAAAATGGTTTCTTGAAGATTTGGTAGGATTAGAGATTTAATTGGATCAATTCCAGTCTAGGATTGGATATCATAGTCATGGAAGCATGACAGAGCTTGTAGAAGTTGGTTAAGGCAACAAAGAACTACAGGGAAAGTAATGAAAAGTGGATAAAGAACTCAAGAATAGTGGAACAAAAATATTAGTCAATAACCAGAGGATCTAAATACATTGTAGGTACAACAAAGACAAGAATACTCACATAGGATATGAAGCTATAAGGTTAAAAATGACATTGATCAGCATAGAAGGAAAAAGTAAGGATCAATAGCCTTGAAGGAATGTGTAGATACTTGCAAGCTTTATGTGGAAGAAAACAAAGAGCTTAAGAGGTTGTGTGTGAATAATATCTGTTTGTCAAGAATAGGAGTTACATAGAAGGATTTGTTAGATATGAATTAGATATGTATCTAAAAGTACTTAGTGAAAGAAATCCACTTTTGATATCAAGTGCAGAATGGAAGAAGGATGTCAATGCAGAGAAAATGGAGACAGAAAAATGAATTCTCTTTCACTTGAAAAGTGTCACTGAATGAAAATAGACTTCCATTGGGAATGGTATAAGTGTGAAAGGGTGAAAAAATGTTTCATAAAGGTAATGTTGGATATGACTACCCAAAAGGAGCAACTGCAAATTCAGTACATTGGTTGGATTGAAGAATGGCCAAGTGAAACTTGGCTGGAAAGTATTTAGACCAGGGAAAAATAGTGTAGATGAGCATAATGGGAGTACACAAGGAAGCAAGTATCTAAAGGATTTCAAGGACAACCAGCTACAACATAAATAAATAAATAAGTGAATTGAAACATAAATATACTAGAGTTCATGAGGCATACAATGAAGTTAAAATGCATATGCATTAGTAGGTATGTTGACAATGAATACTTGGTTCATATGCATGTGTAATTGTGTATACGAATATGCTTGGATATGCATATAACATGCTTGTGAACTTAGAATAGTATGCTATTATGAAATAATGATGTTATGGAAACTGAGTATGACTAGTCATGGATTATGTATTCAGGAAAAATGATATAGCATGGTTAAAGAGGTGGATGTTTCTGTCGTTGCTTATGAATCCATCTATGTGAAGACCCATGAGGGTGGTAGGACTGGTGATCAAAATGATGAAGGAGGAAGTCTGTAAGCTTCTACAAATACCAGTTGATCAGGTAGCATCAAGTAGGTTGATAACAACCATCCAGGTATGCATTTCTTGCATAGATGTTGAAGGGAATTGAGGTAAGAATTCCCTTAGTTAATTTTTCAATTTTTAAGTTGATATGTAATGGCCAAAGGCCTATAGTATGTAGTTTTTATTAGTGATAGAATTCATTTATATAGATTGTCAGTTGTATATTATTGGTGTTATGATTGGTTATGGGATCATAACCAGGTTAATTCAAGAGACATACTCCTTCTATAACAATAAATATGCATAGAGCTATTTGTGTGTGAGACCATGAGATGGTTGGGTATGGAAGGGCTATAGCACTATGTGAGTGTTCAATGGTATCTACTATATATTTTATGTTTGGACTACAACCTCTTTGCTGACACTGGAGAGCACTTAAGAACTATATTCTCAGTGTTGTGTTTGGATTGAAAAGGAAGGTATCGAAATGGTCAGGCAAGTAGTAGGAAGTTTGTGGATGATGCGTTGAGGCATTGGCTAGACCTTCCAACTCACCTTGGTGAATGCATGACATATTTATGTGGTATTATGTAGTCAATGCATGGATGCATAGTGTAGTTGTGGACATGGGTATTGGCAGATCGATTGTTATTTTATTTAGTAATTAATTGTTGCATTATTAAAAGCATGAGATGCTGAAAATACATAATGATGGATAGTTGCATTATATTTAATATGAATACTAGTTGAAGGTGATTGGATTTTTGTTTGTTACAATTACAAGATCAGTTTTTGGAACTATTAAAAATGTTACAAGTGGTATTACAAGAATTATTGAATGCATTTTGGTGAATGCATGTATAAAATATAAATGATTATGAAAACTGTTGAAATGATGTGAGTATTGCTAACTCATGAAGTTGAAAACACTTCAGGATATATTAGATAATGCAATAAAAAAGTTGCAGGTGAGAGTGGTTATATAATGATAAATTATGGAAAAGCTATGTCAAGGGAACATAATGATAGAAATATTGGCGGATAGAAGAAATAAAAATATTGGCTGATAATACATGTGTAAAGAATGATGGGTTCATTCTAGCTAATAGTTGGATTAATGGAAGTGGTTGAATTGTTGTTGTAAGCAATTATGAGATCACTTTGTGAACTTGTTTTGAATTGTTACCATGAAAATTATATATCTTGTACATGAGATACTGACAATTTGTTAGGCTGAGTGTAAATTGAGGGAATTGCAGGTAAAATGGTCTTGGATATGGAAGGGACATAAGCCCATAAGGAACACTAATATCTACAACTGCAAATGCCAAAAATTATGAGCAGAAAGTTCATGCATGGGAATTTTATTTTTCCTGTATAAAATAAAATTTTGAAATTATTAATTCCAAATTATTATGTTATGCTAACAATTTGTGTGGTTGAATGAAAGGTGGAGGAAATTGTAGGGAGGATGATCATGGATGTGGCAGGGATGCAAGCCCATACATAAGACAAAATATTGGTGCTACAAGAGCCAAGATGATGAGAAAAAAATTCATGCCTGGAAAATTTATTTTTCTATATAAAATAGATTTGAGAAATTAATAGTTACAATTGTTACATGATTATCCTAACAATTGGTTTGGATGATTGAAGGTTGAAAAAAATTACAAGAATAATGGTATTGTGTATGGAATTGTTGTAAGCCATAATAAGTATTGATGCCTGCAACTACAAGATCCAAACGAATTATGAGTTGGAAGATCGTGCTTGGGAACTTTGTTTTCTTGTATAAAACATATTTAACATTGATGATTGAAATTGTTATAACAATATCTTATGATGAGTATATTTTTATAATACATATGAGAAGTTGGCTATTGAAGTTGGAAGCTCGTGAAAAAGAACACCAGAAGGAAATCAATCTCAATGATGAAGGCATGGAATGAAGAAAGTCTAGCACACTTATTGCAACTAGAGTTCTTGAAGCCACAACTATGAATCTTCCTTGCTAAGTGCACTAGAGCCCTAGAGAGAAGTGGAAAAACTTGAGGGACTACATGACAGAGAAAGGGGTTCATTTATTTGGGTTATGCAGGCTGAGAGGGAAGGAGAGATTGTTGGTTGGAATTGCTACCAGAAATATGAATTATGAAGATCATTATACATGTTTTGGGTCATAATTCCTATGCATACATGTTTAATTTTAGGCTAGGGTGCCTATGCATATAAGAGTTGGTTGGACTTCTTGTGTGGATTAAGGCCAAAAGTCCTAGATTTGTAATGCTAACAACATTGGAAGGGTGTTGTGCAAAGAGGATAGTGCCAAAATAAGGGGAGGGGGATGTAACACCCCATTTTTAACCCTTATGAACTATAATGTATTATGTAATTGTGACTTAGGTTGGTTAGATGGTAAAGTTTAAAAGGGGCCAAAGTGCCTAGGAAATGTAATACATCTATATACATTAATAAAATAATACATCATTGGCTACAAGACATGCCAGGAAAGAAAAGATAGGGGGCTATAATTCCATTAGAGAGGGGGCTTAAGGGGATATGTCTTTTTTATTATATTTTATTTACCCATAATTGAGGGGTTCTTCATCTTCTTCTTATTCACTCACTCACTAGTTCTTTTGGGTTCACTTGTTCTTATTCATTCACTGTTACACCCCTATCACTCTTTTATTTTTGGAGCGTCATTTTTGCTAATTCATTTTCTCTTGGTCTGAGCATGGAAACAAATGGATGGATGAGGAGAGTCATTGTTAGATGGCTATAATAATTATTGATCATTCCAGGAGGGAATGGATGCATGTGTGCATGAGATTGATCATAGTTCTAGAATAACGATCACAACTAAGAATCCTTAAAGTTCCAGCAGGGATATTTCCTGACCAGTAGCCCTGGATCCCTGGAGAGAAATGGAATAGGATGAGGGACTGCATGGTAGAGAAAGGTGTTCATTTCTTTGTGTTGTGAAGGCTAAGGGGGACAAAGAGATGGAAATTCAGATTTGTTGCATGGTTGGAAAACCTAAGAGATATTTATCCAATTGTTGTGTGTTTTATATTTGGCCTAGGACCCATCCTTGTGGATTCATAGCCTTGGCTCGGGGGTAAATTGTTGTTGAGAGTAAAATAACAACAATGTCTATGGTTGGAAGGAACTTCCTTGGTATGCAGCCAATTGGTGTATGTTTTCTTGAAAAGATAAGTGCTCTCTGTGATTCATGTATAATGTATATTCCATTGTGTATTTAATTATCTCTGCGGTATGTGTTTATAATTTGCATGATTACTAGTTATTTGTTGTGCATGGAACATTGTTTATTTCTTTTATGTTGTAGCATGGATCTTGATTAATGCATGTGAGTCCTTCATGCTTGATTTTTGGATTAAATGTTATTAGAATTCAAAATCATTTCAGAAGAGGGTTTTTGGAGTAGTGTAGCCAGTTTGTGGGTGGTTGGTTAAGTTACAAGGAGCTTGTTGTATCTCACACACTCCATACTAGACCTATCCTATGTGTTTGGACCAGTCTCCAGGTTCATGTAGGAGTCACATGAGCTACATTGGAATGATGCAAAGTGTATCCTTAGATACATACAGGGAACCATCACCTTCGAGATTCACTGTGCATTAGACTCTAGATTGGACCTCATCGGGTTCACTAATTCTGACTAGGTTGGTGATAACATTGACCGCAAGTCCACATCTAGTTACTCACTCAATCTAGGTTCTGGGCCCATCTACTGGTCAAGAAAGAAGTAGGCTGCTATTGCTCTATATTCAATTGAGGAAGAGTACATATGGGTAGTTAACATAACCATTCATGCTATGTGGCTACAAATTTTCTCACTGACTTGGGCATCCAATTTCATCAGCTAATCATCATCTGGTGTGAAAACGAGAGCACTCTGAAGTTCTGTAGAGATCTAGTTCAGAGGCAGCGGATGAATCACATCAAGATCTACATGCACTACATCTGAGACTTAGTACATGAGCAGATCATTGACCTGCAGTTCTGTCCTTCAAAAGAATAGACTGTAGACATCTTCACCAAGACATTCACTGAGTAGAAATTCCATTCTCTACGTAGTCATCTTGGAGTGAAGGACACAGTTTCCTAACAACTATCAGTTCTTATTTTTACATACATTGTACTTTGAGAGGGGGTTTTTCCCATGAGGTTTGCCCTCTTTCCTCATTTATTTCAGTGTATATTTTGTATTTGGGTACCTAACATGGCCTCATTGCTGGGACCTATTCTTTATTTTCACCATAGTGATGTTTAGGGATTGTGTTGGAGATACTTCACACACACCTAACATTTATTTTTCCTAAGGTTTTCCCTATGTTTATTAGTCATTATTTAGTCTCCTATAGTTTCGGAAGAATATTCATTTTCCTACATTCTAGGAGAATATTCTCTTCATTTCACACTTTAGTTTGATCAATTGAGTGGAGTCTAGATGTCACATTGGGATCATCACCATGCAGCATTGGGATCATCACCAACTAATGTTCATTTTCCTTGATATTATCACCAGGCTAGCGCATCACTCATGATTCCATGATCTCCTCCTCACTTCACTATATTTCATTCAATTAACTAAAGACAAAGACTAGTTAGCTGAGACTAGGTGGCAATTTACTCCTATAACTATCGGTGTGTGTTTGGATCACTCTAGACCACCACTATGGTGCATTGGTTCTCCTCCAGTGCGCATTAGTTTAGATATACAAAGAATATCATGTGTAAATTATCATTCATTCATTTTGTTAATGAAAATTCTTTGTTCCCACTCTCTTGTTTCTCTCTTCTATCATTTTTCTATGAACTTTGTATGTCATTTGCTAGCTAGATCTTATTTGTGCACATTAATTCACATTTACAGGGAGGTCCTCTAGGGAATTTCCTATTTCTAGGAAATTAGAAATATCTTCTAAATCTTTAGGGGAAACTTTGACTTGAAATAAATGTGCATTAGGGAGATCATCATCAATGTTTTCCGAGTCTTTTCCTGTTTCTAGTCCTGATAAGTGGTCAGGCCGAAAATTATTTTTCCCTGGTCGTATGATTATGGCAAATTCAAATTCTTGAAATAAGATTAACCAACGACAAATATTTCTTTGATGGAATTCTTTATTGACCAAGTATTTGAGAGATTGATGGTCTGTA
This sequence comes from Picea abies, assembly GCA_900067695.1. NCBI lineage: Eukaryota > Viridiplantae > Streptophyta > Pinopsida > Pinales > Pinaceae > Picea > Picea abies. The sequence goes on from CBVK0100228356.1 coordinate 10,722, forward strand.
AAAAATGTGAAGGGATTTGCAAGTAAGTAGTGATATAAATTTTTTTGAGAAAATATCATTGATAGGGCTTCCCTTTCTGTAGTCGAATAATTTCTTTTTTCCTTATTCAATTTTCGACTTGCACAGGAATTTGGATGATAAATTTTGTCTTCGTATGGTTATGCTAATACCAACCCAACAAATACATTGGATGCATCGACATGGACATGAAATTTTTTCAACTAGTATGGAAATTTTAGAATGGGGGATTCGAGCAACTTCTTCTTTAAGAATTTGAAGGATTCCTGGCAATCTTGGCTCCATATAAAATCAACATCTTTTCGCAAGAGCTCATCTATTAGGAAGGTGATGTCTAAATAGTGGGATATAAACTTCCTATAATATCCAATGTGTCCCAATAAAGTTTTGATTTGTTTTTTATTCACATGCAATTTTAGATCAAGGGTAGTTTTAATCTTTTCCATGTTGACCTTTACTCCTTATTTACAAACCACATGTCCCAACAAAATTCCAATTAGTGTGGAAAATATGCATTTCTTGATGTTTAATGATAGTTTAATTTGTCTACATCATTCTAGCATAAGTCGAAGCCATTTTATATGATTTTTTAATAGACTATATATTGTCCCATCATCAAAATATGCAGCCATAGGTTTATATATATACTCTTGAAATGTCTTAACAACTATTCTCGAAAAAACTATTGTTGTGTTCTTCAATTCAAATGGCATAACTATGTAGGCTAAGGATCCAAATTCCAAGACAAATGTTGTTTATGGTTGATCTTCGTTTTCTATTGGCACCTAATTATAACCTAAGAACCTATCAGTGAATGAATAACATTTGTGATCAACAATTTCATTGATGATTTCATCAACAAAGGGGGTGGGGAACGAATCTGTCATCATCAGTTTGTTGAGTCCCCATAAATAGACATAAATCTTTTAATTTTTTGGGATTTTATTTCCTTGGTTGCACCACCATGGGACTTGTCCATTCTGCCTTGCCAATAGGGTAAATAATACCTTCATGTAGCGTTCCTTTGATCTATTTCTGAACGATCGGTTTATATTTATGAACTAATTTGTATAGTCATTTTTTAATTGGATTTTCTCCTGGACTATGTTCAATATTCATTTTGCCCATTTACTCTACAAGTCCTTTCAAGTCCTTGTAGTCACGTGCAAAAAATGTCTTGATATTATTTTAATAGGTTGATTACATTATTTTATTTTTGGTCCAATAGTTACCTATTCATACCATTTTTGGTCGATTGTCATTTGATATGTCAAATTCTTTTGTTTTGATTTATGCATCCATCCATTCCGGTGGTTTTTCTTTTTTGAGGCAATGTTCACCTTCTTCAATTTTTGTGAATATTTTTTGGGAAGTCGGGCTATTCATGGTCTTAATTTTGTTTCATGGCATTCCTTTGATCTCTTTCTGAATAATCAATTTATATTTATGAACTAATTTGTATGATCATATTTTGATTGACTTTGCTCCTGGAATAAGTTCAATCTTCATTTCACCCATTTCCTCTACAAGTCCTTTCAATTCCTTGTAGTCGCGTGCAAAAATGTCTTGATATTATTTTAATGGGTTCACTATATCATTTTTTTTTTGTTGGTCCAATAGTTACCTATTCATACCATTTTTTTTTTATCCTCATTTGATATGTCGAATTCCTTTGTTTTTATTTCTGCATCCATCCATTCCAGTGGTTTTGCCTCATTGAGGTAGTGTTCACCTTCTTCAATTTTTGTGAAGATTTTTGGGAAGTCGGGTTATTCATGGTCTTCCTTTTGTTCCGTGGTTATATTTAACACTAAATTCACATGGTTTTGCAATGTTGGGTGGTATTTTTTCCACAAGAAGCTTTGTCCTGGCCATTTTATATTTTCCATGTCGATCCTTCATGTGGCGAGGATTGCTTTTTTTTTTTCCGACAAAAAATTAAAATTCGATGTCGATCCTAAATTGACCAACATATTTTCTTTTTCCTTCTGTATAGCTAGTGATGGATTTTCTAGAAACCTTTTTATTTGTTGTGTTGCATCTCACAGGTGTTCCTCTTTTGGATTAAATTCAAAGTCTTGCACAAACTTTTCTTTAATATCAACCTAGTTTGATGTATGGCCAGAAGCTTCTTCAATCATATATCATTTATTTGGTATTTCATCTAATGTACTTGGAAACATATGGAGCCACACCCTTTCATATTTATATCATATTTTTCTCCCTTTGTTTTCACAACGTTGAATATACTCTATTGGGTCCTACGCAATTGTGAAGGTGAGAATATCCATGGCTTTGGATAATTTATTATTTTTGAATTGTTTGATGAAGTACATTGACAAAATCATCCATGTTTGTAATGTAGGGGAATGTGTTTCCCACCATCTTGCAGCTTGGTCTGTGAAGGTTTCCACAAGGCTCTACATCCTCCCTTGCTCTCCTATGTATTTTTCTACTTCTTCAACATGAGTCGAAGGTGCATATCATTCATTCTACCGTAAGAGTTTGCTTATTTTATTTTCGGTTGGTATAAGAGTGGGATTTTGTCGAATGTGTTTTTCATATACTTTTGGTACAACTTGGATTGAGTAGAATGTCCTAAGATGTTTTTTTGGAATGATTTCAATAGACCATCAATATTTTGCATGTGCTTCGTAATTCTCAATTTTCTATTTATATAAGGTGAAGTCAGAATTATGCCCAAACAACATGGGAGATTATCTCAAAACTTCACCTTCTACAGTCGGTTCTACATAATCTCTTTGTTAATTTTTTATCTGGTACATGCACTAGGATTCTTGATCTTCATCCCATGACTCCATCCATGGTTTTCCTTTTTTTGGATCCAAATGAATGATTATTTTCCTCCCACTCCCTTTCAACTTAATTCTATCTCTTTCCAAGGAGATAGTTGCTTTCATTCGTCGACCCCTTGGTCGATTGACAAGAGTTGCATATGTTGGAATTCCTTTGACTAGGTCGATTACTTCAAAGTTGAACAAATTTGGTATTCCCATAATTTGAGTGTCCATGTTTCTCAACACTCCAATCGATTCTATTAATCTTTGATCGACTAATTTAAGATAGTTCGTAGTGGGCTCTAGGGCGGGTCGACCCATTCATATCCATGTTTATATTGGAAAAATATTTAATTGAGATCCAAAATCAATGGCCACCTGATCAACCAACATTCCTGCAATATCCAAGTCGACTCGTGGATAGTAATGTTTATGTTTATAAGAGAGGTGTCTTTCATCCTTGGTCGATCTTTGATTGTCTTTGTATTCGCGCAATATGTTAAGTAGGTCCAACAATTAACATACTGAGTGTTTTTCTTTGAGGAGATGGAAAAATTCTTGGATGGTGTCTTCATTTCATCTTCTCAAGTTTTTTTTATATTCAGTGGAATTCTTGAAGAAATTAATAGATTCTCTCATGATTTTCTCCTCTTTGTCTAGATTTGGGAATGTATTAGATTTCCTTCTTTAGTGATATTGTAGTGGAGTGTGGATATCTCATCCTGCACCCAACCTTGTAACAACATGTAAATTTTTTGAGCTCATCACCTCCTCCTTTGATACTACATGTAGTAGATTGACATTTTTTCTTATCACAATTTTTTTGAGTACTATTGTGTAGTCTTCTAAATAATGGCATTCAACACCGCATATATTGAAAAATTTCAAATCAAATCTATATTTTATAGGTAAATATGGACTAATGTGATCATATTTCCAACAATTGAAACTGTATGGTCATCCATGACCTCAAACTTGACCACCAAATCCATGGAGGCCTCCTTGACCTCGACCACAACCGTAGTAGTCGTCTCTTTTATCATTGAAATATCATCCGCAACATTGCATGAAAATGATTAAAAAAATACAGTAGTTCCAAACACCTATTAGTTCACCTGCAGCACCAAAAATGCATTTCCAAGAGGAAAAAACTATACAACTGGAAAAAAATTAACATGGGTTGAATCCCTAAAGGAAGCCCGCGCGCAGTGCACATGCCAAAGAAGCCTATAGAGCACACAATGTGTCGTATGAACGATTGTGTACGAGAAAAGATGCACACTCCTGTGAACAACACATTTATGTTTCTTGTCAGCCCCTCAACCACTTATGGACTAGATCCCAACTTGATTTGACCCTTAGATCTGAGTTCAATCAAAATGGGGGGTTGGAAAAGGATGAAAGGGTGCCCTAAAAGGCCCCTTGTTCACACCAAGAACTAGTTGAATAATGACTTGAAGACATGCTATAAATGGAGGCCATGGGTGCACTAAGAATTTAATATTTCTATAGTATTGTTATGTTTCCTCAATCCTCCCTTGAGAATCCTTTTCTCTCCTTGGATCATTCTAGAAACATTCCAATAGACCATTCCACTCACCTCTTGAGGGAATAAGCTTGGATTTCTTCATCATTTTCTTTCTTGTTTATCATTGTAAGAAGAGCTCTCCAATAGGGAACTCAAGATCCCTCCTAAGGAGTAAGAGGGGATCCATAAGTCCTCCTTTATATACGGTGTTTTTCCAACTAATATAGTTATCCACTGGTCGCATAATCCTTGTCATTTGTTGATTGATTTTGGTTCAAAGTTTCCTATGCATTCTAGTTTTATTTTCTTAGTTGTTTTTAGTTTATTTTCTTGTTTATTCCATGTGATTGGATTATCTAACTCATGCAATAACCTTTGTCTTGTCTAGCAGGAACACCTAGACTTGTAATTTCCCTTGTTTTTCTCACCTAAGTGACGAAACAGACACAACATATTGGTGACCATACTGGGGACAAGGTATCAATTTCCTCCCTATTTGGGCTTTTAGAGAACATTTTTTTTACCCATTTGCCTTGCAGTAACCATAACTAGCCTAAACTTACCTGTCAAGAGATAAGTTTGGATCTAGAGGAGGAGAATCAGAACATGCATAGGTATTTCAGCCAATAGACACACATTCAGAGCATTGTGCTCCCATAGTACTTATGTTCTATGCACATTATGTGCACTGTGCACCAGAAGGTCTTCCTTTCTCTGCACATTCTACACACTTTGTGCCTGTTGTACATATGTATGAACTGTAACCTGTGCACTTGTGCAGAGTTTCAAAATTGTAATAGTTTTTGTGATGATTTGAAGGCCCCTACCCTTCAAAATCTTTCTTTTATGCAATTTGTAAATGAACTCCACTTAGATTCCTTTTCCACATGAAATTTTAGTCAAACATAGGCACTTAGGGGGTAAAAAGAACCATATTTCTTCTCTTTTTCTTTATTTTCCACATGGATGCCTTGTTTTGATTGTTGAGATTATTTTAAATTATTTTCTAACACATATAAAAACACTTACATTGGGACCAGAAATCAAACTTTTAACTATGATCTTCTCTTGCACAATAGAGTGATCTTGAGAATCAGAAAGGTGATTGAGGAGACATTTAATATCCCTTAACAAAATATTTAGGACAAGACAAAGCCCCCCTAGGTCCCCTCTTAGTTTCTTTTTGAAACCATCTTAAATTTGTAAGGGCCCATACATGCCCACATATTGCAAAATTAGTATAGATTTGAAATTACTTTCTTATTTTACATCATTAGGAGAGTTTAAAGATCAAAGTAACAGGCCCATACATGCTCACATGCTTGCAATCTAGGATAGTTTTTCAAATCTTTCTTAGTGTAAACAACATTAGGGAGTTTAAAGGATTGGTAAGGACCCATATGTTCACATGTTAGTTCTTTAGGGATTTTAAAATTTGGCAAGGTTGTACCAATGACATCTAGTAAGATAGGTAACCAATATTTGTAAGGACCATAGGAAGTCCACATGTTGCAAACTTACACCTAACTTATTAAAATTTTGGTACATTTTATCACTTTGTCACACACATCACTCCTCACTCACATAATCTCATCTTGAATTGTGGAGGTTGAAGTAGGTTTTCTCCAAAGGAATTCTAAAATGTCCCACTATTTCTTGAAGAAATTATCCACACCCACTTAATTCAAGTGAGATTGGTTCACACCCCCAATCTCTAAACCCACTACATCTAAATTTTTTCTAAAAAATCACTAATTTTTCCTCCATAGGAGGTGCCAAAAGAATTTTTTTAGTCTAGGTAGGATCTTGTGGTAGGCATCCAAATAAACCCTCGTTAACTGGTTCTCACATTTTCAAACATTAGAAGTTGACAAATAGGTAACTTTTAAATCCTCCAAGTCAAGTGTTCCTAACACCATAAGGCATGGAGATACCCATGAAGATTTGAAGTATGAGGTTAGGTTGTTCTATGTGTCCCCCCTTGAGTCACCCAGCTCTTGGAAGGGATCCAGCTTGTGACCCATTTCTGAGGCCATAAATCTAAATGTTTCACTTTGATTGAGGTGCCTAGTGGCCAAATTTAGGACATCTACCCATGTGGAAATTGTGGGATACAATTGCACCTTGATAGGATTTTGTGTGGCTATTGGGAAATATTTCCAACTATTTTGGGATATGCACCCTCTACCCCTCATTATAACTGATTATTTCATCCCTTACTAGTTCCTCTTCCAGTGGCTTCAGACCCCACTATTGAGTTCTCTTGGAATGTCCAGTGCTATTTGAGAGGAAGGGAAATACATATTTTAGGACATGAGTATTTGTTTCTTTGTTATCCCATGAGCATTTGACATGTAACCTTATTCACTGTTGATTTATGTATGATTCTCATTTGATTACATGCGATTGTGAGATATATTGTGAAGGTCCAAATTATACAAGTCTCTTGTTCATTTATTTCTCTCATCACCATTTTCACATATCCACTTTGATAGTCGGACGTCATAGGGGACCCACAAAATCCCCTTCATTTTAAACGCTTACATAACCTACCTCCTATTCTAGGAGGAGTTCCTAGTCTCGACAACTCACCAACTCAACCATCGCACACCCCTGTGAGTGCAACTATTTTGGGATCATCTTTGCTTGGTTCCACCTTACTTGGGTCCAATTCCTAAGTCCATCCATCCACTAGCTCTCCTTCAAAAGGAGGTGAAGGGAAAACTTCTTCTCAAGGGGGAAGTAAAACCCCACCAAACCCCCCTCAAGGGTTAGGTCCACCACCTACTCACACCATGGATGGAACTAATCCTCCACCACCACCTCCCGTGTCATATTTGGCATCCCTCAACATTCCTGATTTGAGTAAAATCATGAATGATCCTATATTGCATGACCCCACATGGCCCAATATGCCTACCAAACTACCTTCATACATTCCCAAATTCGAAGGATAATCAGGGGAAGATCCCGCCAACCATGTCATGACCTTCCACTTATGGTTCTCTTCAAACAACATCATGGATGAATCCATCCTCTTAAGGTTATTTCAACACACACTCAATGGTCCATCAGCCAAATGGTATGTGGATGAAAAATCAGGGTCCCATGTGACTTTTGAATCCTTGGACAAAGAATTATTGGCCTTCTTCCAACTACCAGTTCATCATGACACTGGTCTACAACTTCTCTCTGAGTGAAAGAAAACCTCAGCTACACATATTTCCGACCACATTCACGAATGGCATGGACGATGTAGTTTATGTAAAGAAAAAACCACCAAAGAACAACATCTCGATTGGTTTCTCAAATCACTCATCTCTATACTCTCCAAAGATGTGGCATCCACCTTCCCCCAAACCGAAGAGGAGGCCATCAGAAAGGCTCAACAATACGACCTCATTTATGCTCATTCAAGTTACTTATACACAGTAATACATGATGCATCGAGACCCGTACCTTTCGGCCAAGACAAACCTGGGGTGTCTCACGCGACAGACAGATTTATTGGTAACACAATAGACCACAAACCGTACATCCAACCACCACTAATGTACGGTACACTGCAATATCTATCGATATATGGAGGGTCATATTATTACCATCCTCCCCTTTATGAACAACCATATCATGTTGCTCCCCCTCCACCCATGAGTGGACCTTTCTCGGCATCCATCATGCGCCCGACTTATCAACCAAGTTTAGGTTCCCCCTCTACCTTAGCATATAACCTGGGCACTAATGAAAGCCCTTCGCCTTCCTAAGTTCCCTATGGATCATTTCCATAAAACAATCAATATTTTCCATTTCCTGGTCCTCCCTAGCCAATTTCTCCTCCACAAGGACAACCACATGTTGGGTTTAACTTTGTTCATCCCTCTCGCATTCAACAATTTCAGACTTTTGAACAATTGAATATGGAAAATCTAGCCCATTAGATGAATAATTCCAAAAATAAAGGGAAAAACCAAAACAATAATAACGCTAGACTAGGAGGAAGTAACCCCCTACAAAACCAACCTGCTAGGGGAAACCAAAATCGGGGTAGCTAGAACCCCCAAGGGGACAATAACAACAAACTCCAAGGGAGGAACAACAACAACAACCTCCAGACGAACTTCCCTTACACTCTTTGTGGTGAGCATGGTCATTATACTCACCATTTCCCCCAAATTTTTGACTTCAAATGGATGAAAGACTCCATGAACGTGCGACGTCTTCTAGCACCGCCTACCCCTTAGCAGACCCCAAAACAATATTTGCAACAACCACCCCCGGTCATGTTACAAAACCTTTTTCCACACCAAGGTGTGATAAACACCCAAAAGGATGTACATCCTGCCCCACCACAAGTGGGACAATATCAACACCTTGGAAATCTAGCAGATCACAATATCCTCCTCACTATCAAAGAAGAAATTATTCTACAAAAATGCAGTCATCAATACAACACACCCCTTGAATCTACTCCCACCACTTTGAAAGAAGCTCTAGCTACAACTAGACAACCCTTGATTATTTCACGCCCTAACACTGAACTCACCATTTGTATCCCTTACATTTTTTTACGATTAAATGTCAACAACCCTTAGGCTATGGTGACACACAATTACAATATGGTCGATGAATTGGAGCAATCTCTTGTAGCCATGTCAGTATTCGAGGTCCTTCAAACTTTTCAAAACCAACGGAAATCCTTGATTTCCTCCTTGGGGGCAATCGACCCAGTTGATACTAGACTCATCAAATTTGATCTAGATTGTTGGGAACCTCGTCTCCCCAGTTTGGTAGCTTTCCAGATACCAATCAAAATTTGGAACATCATGTTTCATCGATGTATCATTGACGAAGGTGCATCCACATGCATCATGTCCAAAAATATATGGAAAAAACTTGTCTCCCCTAAGCTAGTACCATCTGCCATCACTTTAATAGCTTATGATGGTTGACCATCCTCCCCTGAAGAGATCTTTCAAAATGTCCCTATTGAACATAGGGGAAAAACCATCCTTATCAACATTGAGGTTATCAATTCCTCGCTCGATTACAACATCCTTTTTGGACGTAGCTACATGTACGTGATGAAGGTTGTGGCCTCTTCTATGTTTTGAACAATGATGTTCCCCCACAATGAGAAAATCATCACCATTGACCAAGTTTCACATTACTAGCCTAACCACTCCTCCAACATTGATAACATCTTACCTCTTGTTCTCACTAGTTCCAACGCATATCCACTCATTGATATGGGCCTCAGAATTTTCAAGGACCCATCTTTGTTGAGACCATACCATGGAGAACCACTGCTCATACACCGCTCAACACAAGTGTGTGTCATATCTTCTAAAGGAACTAAAAATGGAGATACCATTCCTCCCATTGAGGCTTCTCCACCCCTCGACGTACCAATAGTTGAATAAATTATACCTCAGGAATTACCTGAGAACCCTACAACACCACTTATCCTTGATTTCACCCTTCCCCAGGGGAAAATACTGATTTGGGAAACAATCCCCCAAGACATTACTGAAATTTCCTTCTTCTACCCCCCACCGGGATTACAATCTTTCCAAGTAGCTGCAATGCTTACTCTTCCTAACATGGTGCTCGCCATTCCAATATGATATCTACACCCACCTATGATGGTTCCTCAACCATCCCTCGCACCCCAATCAGAGGGAATCTCGATGCAGATTCTAGTACTAACTCTGACCATGCCACCCTCACCCCCAATCACCAGCACCACAACTACGGTTGGGGGAAAAGGGAAGAAGAAATATCCCACAACTCCACTTCCTCCAAGATTTCAACCTCCTTGCGCACTCTGCGAAAGAGAAGGAAACCCCACAATAGATGTACTTCCCTCCCTGAGTTATGAAATCAGATCCAACTCCCTGAAGAAAAAACATCACTCGTCGATCCACCAAGAACACCTAATACCACCACAACATCCCCTACTACAGGCAGTAAAGAGTTGTGAACCAAATTCAAGTGTGCCATATGTTTTGAGTATGGCCACTCCACTCATCATTTCCTAGCTCTACCTCAGTTTCGACAGACGCTCACGACAGTACACCAAACCTTTCAGCAAGAAACCTCTCCACCAACTGTTATCGGATAAATCGGTAGGTGTGGACACTAATAGATCTCCCTAGATCCACCTGGATCTAGAACAAAATAGGACAGGACACAACTCTTTCCCTAAGTTGCAATCATTGAATCTACTACTAAGAAGGAATGAGTGACATACCTTTATATTGCTTCCTTAGGTCTTTTTTGTTCCCACTTCTCTCCGGTGCTCTTGTGAAATCAGGTCCAAGACAACAAAAACCAACCAAAGTGAATATAGAAAATTATATTCAATGTCAACCTATGCATATGATCAAGGAGTTATGCAATAAAATAAGAGTGATTTTATGGGGAACGGACATGCCGCTATATCATATTAAATGAAAGTAGAAGATACAACCTAGTGGCCTTGATGTCGCAAGCTTCATTTCAGTGACCCTTGGTTCCAACACACACACTTTATATACACTTCAATGAAGAAGATCTAATACAACCTGATATACCAAATAGAGTCCTCAAGCTTCTGTCCAAGCAGGGTTCCTCACACAATTCTTTCACCAATTCTTCATTCAATCTTGCTTAACCTTTTCTATGAGAAACCTTTCAATATATAGGAGACGGGGAGATGGTTAAATGGATGAGGATGATCCCACTAAATCTGATAAGTCATTAGGATGCCAACCATGCAAATGCAAACTCATTTTCTAGAAGATTCCCTTCTAGAACCTTTGTGACCTCTTCTCTTTCCCAATATTTGAAACAGGTTCGCACCCTACCTATAGAGCAGACTGCGAATAGTTCGCACCCTAAGTATGGGTTGCCTATGAGAATGAAGGATTTTCACACCCTGTAATATAGGCAGCCTGCGAACTCATATTAAAAATGTGTTTTTGGAAGGAGACAACAGTCACTTTTCTCAGGAAAAAAGTCCTTGTGGGAGCCTGAATACATCACTTGTCAAGACACCACCAGAGTGACCAAAATCATGTGTAACAGAATGCCCCCCAAAGTATGAGGCCATAACTTGTGACAAAAAAATACTTTGTAAAATGCATGTGTGTGTCAAAAACAAGGAGTGCACTTAATTGGAAACCTGTAAACAACCAAGCATCTACAAAATACAATACCAGTTATGAGGTAGGCATTCCCATGCTCAGATCACAAATGAATGGAATCATAAATGTAGGTTATGGCCACCAATCATACACCATGGATCCATTCCATCAAAATATTACATAGCCACCAGGAATTCACTGTGTATCTATACGAGAAGACTTGAATTAAGACAACATATCCACATGACATACAAAGTGGATCTATGTGCCGATACAAATCATACATACTTCATTGTAGCCTGGATAAAAAATATGAGACCCAGGGTCTTCAATCCCATCACCTAAAAGTACGTATCTATCCATGTGATTACATGTGCTGAAGTCAAACATGGTAGAAACTACTTGATTATCGGTCATTGATGAAAATCGTTAACAAGTGCAAGGGAAATCATCATTGATGTCAATGACTCCCAAGGTACCAAAGTACAATCTGAATGAATGCGAATGCATGGGCTGAAGTCGAGCACTTGGTAGAATCTCTCGATCAGGGATCAATGATGTGAAACCCCTGTCGAAAGTGAAGAGACCTACCATTAAGGCATGCAGGTTCCAAGGTACTACTTGATTTCTAAGTCTCATTTCCGGATAATGAGTTCGAGTCAACAAAACAAGACTTGTCACAGGAGGGCCTTGATGTATCTCCCATCAATGACAAAAAATATGTAACAGATTTTGAGGATGAAACAAAGTATAAATACAGGTCGAAACAGACACAGGGAAGGCCGACATAGTAAGAATGGACAACTGCAGATGGCCAAGTCAATATAGGGCTCGTGTGAACTTCTCTTGAACATATGAATGACATGACCAAGGACTTGGCAACACTAACTCAAAGATGGCCCAGGATATAACCTTGTAGCAAGTCAAATGAGAGACAAATGGATTTCCCAACCTAGATTCAAATGACGAATAGGGGGTGTCATGTTCAAGAGAAATGCTTACTTCCATTAATATGAATACGAAAACACATCCCTTTCCCAAAATTTCCCCCACCATTTCTGGCGAGTACCTCTTTATTTTTACACAATCTTGAGGAGGATAACATATGCTTGTCTATGTAATCTCATCCTTCAGATGAGTCCCTCTGAGTATGTTTAACGAACCCTAGGAAGGACTGGTTCAGTCCCATTGTGGGTCTTTCAATGTTTGTTTAACGAGTCCAAGGATAGAAAACTCGAGGGTTTTTCATGTTTTGAGAGTCTGAAAAACACTTAAAGAGAAATCTCCCAATTCCTTTTTCGTAAAAGATTCCGACGAGACCAAAAAAGTGATAAACTATTGTCTGTCGAATGTTTTTTCAAATACTTTAATGAGCATGAAAAGAACAAGATCGCTTGGACATCTTTTCGTTTTTATGGAGCGTGAAAAGAGCTTAAAGGATACTCCTTAACGTTCGTCATTTTCATGTTACCATGATGAGTACAAAAATACGAGAAAAAGTATAGGCAGTTATGTTCTCATATATTTTCGAGCGCGAGAACGAACGAAGACTGAGATCATGGTTTTTTCTAAAAACCCTAAAAAGTATTCATACATGCGACAAAAATAAAAAACACTTGTACCCCCCCGGTTCGGACTTCGAAGTTGCTATATCTACGAAAAACCACACTCTCAAGGCTATTAGGGTATTAGGTTTTATAGACAAAATAATATAAAAAATCGACAAAAATTGTAAAAAGTGAATAAATATGGGTAAAAAGGGCTTTTTACCATTTCATTGTGATTTTTCCAAAAACTTGTCCAACATACCTCATTTTCCCCCAAATTTATTTGCTCAATTGTGGGAGGCACAAGCGATCATTCGGTGAACCATCTTAGACAACGAGGTAATCTCTTGATTATTTAACTTTTCCATGGTTTATTTTTAGTTTTTATTGACAATTGTTTGGGTTTTGAGTCCATTTTAGGGTCGTAATATGCACCCAAGGATTCTCATAGGTGGGAAATCCAGGACCTGCAAGAATCTCGCACTATGCTAAAGGATCACCTGCGGGGGTTGAAAAATTTATTTTGAGGTAAGGTTTTGCTCAATAAAAATTATGCAAGAGTTTAAAGCAAGTTGCTAACTTCCCTCTCATGGCTCTTTTGTAGGTGTTTAACCATCACAATGTTGGAATAGAGAGAAAGGGAACATGAAGAGGATGGTGTCATTGCCAGGAATGACCCAGGTATAGTCCCTACCCTCCGAGACTGTGGGCTATTGAAAGTTTTCAGGATTCCAAGCATGAGAGCCCAACTCAAGTTGTTGGAATACCTGGTCCATATGTAGGACGTGGACCAACATTTATTTCACGTGGGAATCCATACACTGACCCTAGATATCGAGGATATCTATTTTCTAACGGGGTTGTCACAGCATGGATATCATGCTACTTTGACTGGAGGCAGAGGCAGTGGGCTCCTGATGAGCGAGTATTGTTGCCAGTATTGTGTTCCTGAGGCAGAGAGAAGAAAAGGTAAGGTTTCTATTTAGGGGATCCAAGATCTGACCCTGCGAACCATCTTGTTTACTATTGCACGCATGGCTGGGACTGCAACTCCACACATGGCTCTCCAGAGCTATTTCCAATATGCCATAGAGTGCATAGAGCCTCGGGTCTTCAACAGGTTGGATGCAGTTCTCCATAGTATGCAGAGACAATTGATGAAGTGAATAAAGGGTGACTTGAAGCAGTTTGGGTACGGATCACTTTTGGTGTCATTCTTCCTTGAGAGGGTCCCACTGCTGCGACTATAGGTTGATTAGGGTTTACTGGCCCCACAGGATCCAAGGATGCTGAGGTGGTTCAACCTCATGGCTCGAAACATAGCAGAGCCCATAATCAAGTATAATGATTCATTTTATGACTAGCTAAGGCCCTGGATGTTGATGATTGATGACTACAAATATGTTGGTTTGGATTTCCGAGGGGATCCATATTTGGCCCTGCCTGAGGATGCTCAGTGGTGT
>CBVK0100228357.1:0-25199 GCA_900067695.1 Picea abies
AGGGTTTGAATGAATGATTTTAATATGATTGAGATGCTTTTAATAATGTTAAATTATGTAGTAGGGGTTATTTATGTTTTTTAGGGTATATGTTATTAGGATTTTTATATCATCTATATATATATATATATATATATATATAGGGTTAGAATGATAAATTTTTTTAAAAATATGATTAGGATAATTAATGGTGTTAATATATGTACTAGGGTTAATTTATGATTTAGGGTTTAAGCGACTAGGATTTATATATCATAACTACATGTGAGTATATATATATGAAAATCTAGGGTTAGAATGATAAAAACTAAGTATAATATATAGTAACACGTTTTTATAATTAAAATTTTATAGTAGTAATAAGTCTAGGTTAGTTAGACCTTTAAACCTAGGAACTAATTCAAAAATAAAACATAAACATGCAAGGAAAAGAAAAAGGTAGGTGTCATACCTGATTTGATATATGTGGGTCCCTTAGTTGGTTGATTAATGGGTTCCAAAATATACTTACCTCTAGGCCACCGTCTCTATTCATATTGTTCGGGTGCTTGATTATTTCTAGAGCTTCTCTTAAGCGTATTTTGTAGTAGTGATCCTCTTTTGCTAGTATCTTGGTATCCTCAAGGAAAACATGATGTTTGGTCTTAAGGGAGTGTTCTGCTAAGGCAGAAGTGCAAGTGTGTTCATTTCTAATGTCTACTTCATGTTCCTTAATCCTTACCTGGAATGATCCTCGAGTTTCACCAATGTAACATTTCCCACATGAACAAGAGACCTTGTAGATGCCTTTTGCTTCTTGGTGGTCTATAGGGTACTTTATAGACTTCATTCTTTCTCTGATAGTAATTAGGGGTTTGAAGGAGGTCATGATTTCTTTTCTTTTTAAGATTTTTGCAATCTTGTCTGTGACACTCCAAATGTAGGGAAGAAATGCCTTTATGTTGGAGGTTTGATCATTCTGGGCACGAATCCTTCTATCCTTATTATCTATTTCATTTTTAAGAAGGATTGTTTGGAGTCATTTCCAAACAATTAAAAATCATCTACATATAACAAATGGTTTAGAAATAAATCCCTTCCTAATTTTACTCCTCTGAGTCTAATACTCTTAACAAATGAGTTATAAATAAATCCCTTTCTAATGTTACTCCTCTTAGTCTAATACTCATTTTTAATGTATCTATGATTCTACTTAGGCCATATACCACTATAATGAACAATAATGATGATAGTGAAAGCCCTTGTTAAAATATCAAAGAAGGATTGATTTTTTTTTTTTGGCAAAACCCATTGACTAGTACAAATAACCATGAAGATTGTAAACATCCTTCTATCAAATTAAGTAAAAGTAGACTTAAAAAAGTGTGAATAAGTATTAATTTTAAGCACTACTAAATTTTGTTTTGAAAAATAATATTTATTGCGATGTCAATTTCAATAAAAACTCTTTGTGTGATTTTTGGTCTCATAAATAGCTATAACTAAAAAAACGATTACACACATCAATATAATGTCTCCTCTAAATGTCACATAATTGTGATCAAGTTGGTGATTTGTATTTATCATTTAAATATCATTACTATAATTTTTTAAGTGAATGTCCATATATCAATATATAGGACATTTTCCTTTCAACACTAAGACATCGATCTATCGACATCCTAACATCAATTTTACTATAATCATGTAAAATGAAAAATTAGATTATACATATTCACATTCATATGTGGGGTTTGATTCTTAAGAAAATGTGAACAAAAACATTTTTCCATCTATGGAAAAAGTAAAACTAATATTAAATTAAAAAAAAAAAATATTTAAAAGAAAAATATGGTAATTAAATTAAAAAATAAAAAATGAAATATTAAAAACAAATTACATAAGTTAAAAACATATATTTTATATATAATATCTTATTAATCCAAATTAAGAAATATTATTAGAGGCTATGTCTATGCACGAGAAATCTAGAAAAATGCCAAGGAAATCAAAACCCACATAGGAACTCCATGTGTAGTATAAATGTACCACAATAGAATGAATTTTAAATATGCGAAAATCTTAAAAAATGCTTAGTGCATCATATGGTTCTTTCACCATTATGTTGTTTTTCTTGGTTCATATTTGATTTCTTTTACTTTTTATTTTTCTATTACTTGTTATAACAACAAAAACTTTTATATGATTCTCAACTTCCGTCATTTATATATAAACAATATCTCTGAATTTTTTATTTTTCACTATTCTAGTTTACCCTATTTATTGAGGACGAAACTTTCATTTTATTGTGAATTATTATAGGGTGGATGAAAAATAATTATGGTCTTCTATGATGCATTAGTGGTAATGTAAACATGGAAAAAAAATGTATTAACTTGGAGGGATGATTCGAGGTGTTTTCACAATGAATTTAAATATGGTGCAAGAAGAGGAAATGTAGAAAATTCAATTATCTTTTTGAATATGTAATTTTTTTTTTATATAGAATTTGTGTATGGATAAGTAAAATTTGAGTTTTTCTAACAATTGTTTGTTATTATTCATGCAAAATATAATGCATATGTTTCCATTAGTGCATATGTTGAGTATTTTAACGATAACATTTTCCTAAAAAAAGGTAGAATTGTAGAGAAGACATTATTCTAGTGCACGATATGGTATGACAAAGCAAGTCATGGAAATGCATGGTATGGAAAGACAAGGCATTGCAAGTGAATGAAAATGCATGGTATGGAAAGGTATGGCATGGAAAGGAATACCATACCATAGCAAGGCAATGAATTACATACAAAACCATACTTAGGCAAGGTATACCATATCATACCATATGGTTCTAGGGAAAGGAAAGGCACACCATATCATGGCATGGCATGGAAGGGCAAGGAAATGCAAGAAATGACATGGCAAGTCATGGCATGGCAAGGAAAGGCATGACATGGCATGGCATGGTAAATAAGTGAAAGGCATGGAATGACAAGACATGGCATGGAAAGGAAATGCATGGTATGGAAAGACATGGCATGTCACGATGTGGTACGGAAAGGAATGATATGGCATGGCATGGCATAGAAAGGCATGGTATGACATGGAAATACAAGTCATAGAAATGCATGGCATCAAAAGGTGTGGTATGGAAAGGCATGGTATGGAAATAAAAGGAATGGGAAGTGAATGAAAGGCATGGAATTGAAAGGCATGGTATGGAAAGGCATGTCATGGAAGGGAATACCATACCATAGCAAGGCATGGAATGGCATGGCGTGGCATGGAATGGTATGGAAATGCATGGTATGGCATGGAAAGACAAGTCATGGAAATTCATGGTATGGAAAGACAAGGTATGGCAAGTCAATGTAAGTAATGGCATTGCAAGGCATGGTATGGAAAGGCATACCATACCATAGCAAGGCATGGAATGACATGGCAAGGAAAGGCATGGCATGTCATGGAAAGGGAAGGCATGATATGAAAAGGTATGGTATGGAAAAACAAGGCATGGAAAGTGAATGCAAGGCATGTAATTTCAAGGCATGGTATGGAGAGACATGACATGAAAATGCATACAATATGATAGCAAGGGATGGGATGGAATGGCATGGAAAGGAAAGGCATGGAAATGCAAGGCATGCAAAGGAAAGTCATGGAAAGGAAAGACAATGCATGGTATGGCAAGGAAAGGAAATGAAAGGGATGCAAAGGAAAGGAATGACATGAAATGACATGGTAAGGAAAGACATGATATGGAAAGGGGTAAAATCATGAAGGTGGGTAACACTTTTGTGACAATGGGGTCTCAAAAATTCCTAGCAGCAATTTTTCAGCCGAAAAAATGTTTCTAGGAATTTTTTCGGCCGAAAATTTGCACGTCAATTTGAACGACGCCCTGACGGCACCCTCGAAATTCATGTACAATGTTTTTCAGATGAATTATTTTCATGTGGTGATCATATTTCGTCCAAAATACTTTTCAGTCGAAATGTTTATTTTTAACGGATTTCATTAAAACTAGGTTTCAATCGAAAGAATATTGAAGGCATGGTATGGAAATACAAGGCATATAAAGTGAATGAAAGGAATGGAATTTCAAGGCATGGTATGGAGAATCATGGCATGGAAAGGCCTACAATAAGATAGTAAGGCATGCAATGACACAAAAAGGCAAGGTATTGCATGACATGACATGGAAACGAAATACATGCCAAGGAAAGGCATGAAAAGGAAAGGAATGACATTGCATGGCAAGGAAAAGAAATGCATCGCATGAAAAGGGAAGGAAATGCATGGCATGACAAGGAAAGTCAATGCAATGAATGCCATGGCATGGAATGACAAGTCAAGGCATGGAAAGACAAAGCATGAAATGGCATGGAATGGTAAGGAAAGACAATGCATGGCAAGGCAAGGTAATGCAAGGCATGGCATGGAAAGGAATGAAAAGTCAAGGAATGAAATGGTAAGGAAAGGTAGGGCATGGAAAGGCAAGGCATGACATGGCATGGCATGGAAAGGCAAGGAAAAGAAATACACCTTGACACCTTTTATTACATTTCTGTCATAATTTTTAGCCCTTTAGGGCTTGATGAATTGAATTATTTCTTTGTAAGGATTAACATTTGGATGTTTTATAGTTGAATAATTATCGAGAGCATCTTCATAATTACCTATAAACTAGTTAATTCTCAAAATACCATTGAAGCATATTATAGTGCCAAAATGTCCTAGAAAAATATTCATTTGTGAAATATAATTGAGGAAGATATATAGACCAGTTAAATCTCAAAGGATTTGATAGGAAAACATAATCATATATAGCACAAAATGGAGAGGGTTGGAAATTACGACTATGTAATAGAATTTACAGTTAACAGTTAAAATTTATAACAATTTTTTGTTATGATCTTTACTAACGTTTATTGGAATGGTTGCATATTTTACATCATTCGAATGACATATTATCTGTAGCTTATTTGAAATTTTATTATTCTATGTGGACTTTTATATGATGCAATATGGTTATTGTTTCATTTCATATGTTGTAATATTATATATATAACAAAGAAATTAATTATTGCATGAAATAAATAATAACTTTTCATTCTAAATGTTTTTTTTGCAAAAAAAGGATATTCTAGAAGATACAAAAGCTCCTCATCAAATACATCCAGATCACACTAGGTCCAATGTTGAGATGGAAAATGATGTTCATGATGACATAGATACATATGACAGGGAGGTCGATGTCGATGCATCTGACAATGATGATGATCGTGATGATCATGATCACGATGGTGATGATGATGATGAGGCAGCTTCTAGTAGAAACCAGTGAAATTCATGATCATATAGAATGCATCATGCTGTTAGAAAAATAAAATCGTAAATCAGTAAAATAAAACAAAAGTGGAAATAAAACACAGAAGATACACAATACAATAGAGAAATAGATATATGTGGTTCACCTAGTGTGGGATACATCCACCAGATAAATTGCCAAGTCCTTCCTTTATTATTATACAGAAAATGAAAGGATACAACTTACAACACACTCGTTGTAACCTCCTCTTCTTTCTCTCACAGTTTCCTATCTCAGAATACAATATTCGCAATGATACATAGCCGCAATACATTTCCCTCATAAAAGAGGGTTGAGTTCCAGGGAAACAAACCCTAACATAAATTCTATCATCATATCTGCAACCTTATAATGAACAGTCCTAATTTACTATGAAATCACAATATACATTTACAAGGAAATGTTTCCTTCGGGGGCTCACTTGCTTCTGGATCCCTTATACGGGGGCATGGACCCCGAAGGGGGGGTAAGACCCCCCTACACTCCCCCATGTGGAGGAGTGTACATTCTTCTGGGGTGTAAAGTATTCATGGGGAATAAACAAGGATGAAAAAAAAGACCTCTAAATCAGGAAGATAATCAAGCTCCACAACCAACAATGTCGCATTTGGAGACTGATCTCAACAAATCCACTGCTGCTGCATATGCTGGACTATGATCCATATTGGACCTGAAGAATTTCTCATCTTCACCTTCATGCTTGAAGACCAATCGAAACTGAGCAGGAACTCAATTTCTCCCTCGTTACTCCCTTTGTTAACATGTCTGCATGATTCTGGCTAGTGTGTATCTTTTCCAACTTCAAATGTCCATCTTCCAAGATGGATCGTATGAAATGGTACCTGAGATGTATATTCTTAGTATTCAAATGGAATGCTGAGTTATTTGCAAGATGAATGGAACTCTCA
Organism: Picea abies; assembly: GCA_900067695.1. Classification (NCBI taxonomy): domain Eukaryota; kingdom Viridiplantae; phylum Streptophyta; class Pinopsida; order Pinales; family Pinaceae; genus Picea; species Picea abies. The sequence goes on from CBVK0100228357.1 coordinate 6,262, forward strand.
CTATCATACTACAACCTGTTACTATCCTGATTCTTACCCATTTCCTCCATGAACCTCTATAACAAAATCATCTCTTTACTAGCCTCTGTAGCAACAACATACTCTGCCTCTGTTGTTGAAATTGAAACAACCTTTTGCAGTTTCAAAATCCAACTTATCAATGTTCCACCTATAGTAAAAACATACCCTGTGGTGCTCCTCCTGCTATCTCTATCACCTACCATATTTGAATCAACATATCCCTGTAGAACAATGTCTGAACCTCCAAACATAATGCATGAGTAGAAGTACCTCTTAAATACCTGAGAATCCACTTTACTTCCTCCCAATGTTATTTACCTGGATTTTTCATATAAATGCTCACAAATCCCACTGCATGTGCAATATATGGTCTTGTGCAAACCATTGCTTACATCAACTGCCAATTGTTGATGAATAAGGGATCCTGGATATGTATTCTATCTCCTCTCGTGTCTTGGGACACATTTCCTTAGTTAATTTGAAATGGTTGGTCAAAGGTGTACTCACTGGTTTTGCATTCTTCATTCTAACCCTCTCCAACACCTTATCTATGTACTCACATAGAGACAATGTCAATTTGCAATTTTTCTTGTCTCTTGTTATTCTCATATCAATGATTTTCTTTGCAGCACCCAAATATTTCATCAGAAATGAATGAGCTAATTTGTTATTGAACACGTTTATATACTGCATATTAGACCCTGCAACAAGCATGTCATATACATACAATAGGAATATAATATAGCTTCCATTTTCTAGCCTTTTAAAATAAACACAGTGATCAAAATGACATCTACTATAACCTTGTTCTGTCATAAAACTTTCAAGCTTCAAATACCACTGCCTTGGGGCTTGCTTTAGGCTATACAAGCACGTCTTCAACCTACATACCAAATTCTCCTTCCCTTTGACCTCATACCCCTGTGGTCACTGCATATAAATATTTTCCTCCAAATCCCCATGGAGAAACATTGTTTTTACATCTAATTGTTCAAGATGTAAATCTTCTACTGCCACAAGACTTAAAATATTCCCAATTGAAGTCATTTTAAAAAAACCCGAAAATATTTCATCAAAATATATACCTTTCTTTTGTGCAAACCCCTTTATAACAAGTCTATCCTTGTACCTCTTTTCTCCTCCATCTTCTTCCTTCAACTTGTAAACCCATTAATTTTGCAATTCTCTTTTTTCTGTAGGCAACTGAATGAAGTCCCAAGTCTGGTTATTTACCAAGGAATCCATTTCCTCTTTCATTCCTTGCTCCCACTTATTTTTGGTGTCTACCTGTATTTCCTCTTCATAACATTCTGGTTCACCAGAATCAGTCAACAATAAATAATACAATAAGGAGAGTATCATTCAGGGGGTCTGTTTAAATTGGTAGATCTTCTAACAACACTTGCAGGAGTTCGAGGTACCTATTGATCCTCTTGTTGTACATTTTAATTTTTGGGTACCTTTGGAATTTCGTTTTCAGTGATCTCATCAAGAACTGTGTATTATGGTTTTTCTTTTTCCTGTTTATTTCCCTGCAATTGATGTTTGTACATGATCTTATCATTGAATATGACATCTCTACTCCTAATGATTTTTTTATTTTCAAAATCCCATAAGCGATAACCAAAATCATTAACATCGTATCCAATAAAGGTACACTTCTTGGATTTTGCCTCAAGCTTTGTTTTATTTTCTTTATCAATATGGAGAAATGATTCACAACCAAAAGTCTTCAAAAAATAATAGTTTAACTTTTTACTTGTCCATGCCTCCTATGGAAGTCTACCATCCAAAGAGATTGAAGGTCCTATGTTTATTAAGTAAACAACAATATCTACAAAAACTTCCCAAAACTGTAAGGGAAAACCAAGATGCAATCTCATACTCCTTGTGCGCTCCATGATTGTCCTATTCATCCTTTATGACACACCATTTTCTTGTAGTGTTCCTGGAACTGGCTTCTCTCTACGAATCCTGTGGTATGAATAATAATCATCAAACTCATTGCTTCAATATTCACCTCCATTTTATGATCTGAGACACTTCAACCTTTTTCCTGTCTCATTCTCAACCAAATCTTTCCATTTCTTAAAAGTATCAAAAATATCAAATTTTTTTCAAATGCAATAAACCCAAGTTTTTCTAGTTGCATCATCAATGAAAGTAACATAATAATGAGAGCCACCAAGAGATGATACATGAGCTGGTACCCATACATCTTTATGCACAAGGTCAAACCTTTCAGTCTTCTTTTCTTTTTTGACTCTGAGAAATCTGACTCTCTTATGTTTTCCATAAACACAATCCTCATAGAAATCCAAATCAATTTGTTTAAGATCTAGCAACAAATTTCTTTTGTGAAGTATCTGCATCCCCTTCTCACTCATGTTTCCAAGACTATAATTCCACAGTGTTGTAGCCACACATGTAGAAGCTAAAGAGATAGAAGAGTCAATATTACCAGTACATAAAGACAATGTACGTACCTTCTCTCCTTTTGTTATCACCAATGATCCTTTGGTGACCTTCCACACCTTATCTATAAATACAAATATACAACCTTCACTTGCCAACTTCCCTGTTGAAATCATATTTTTCCTTAGATATGGAAAATTTCTTACCTCTTTCCACAACCATTGGTTTCCATTTATTTGCTTTATTTTTACCCTTCCCATTCCAAAAATTTTACTTGGTGCATCATCGCTCGAATGAACCTGTCCAAAATCACCTTGAACATAAAATAGAAAATTTTCCTATGGGGTGTGGCATGAAAAGAAGCCCCTGAATCTACTACCTAAGACTCAAAAATATTATCTACAAAAATAATCAAAGCATCTTGTAACACATCACCTGTTACATTTGCTTCCATCTTTTCTTTGGCTATCCATTTGTTTGTTTCTTTGGAGCTCTGTAGTCTTTCTTCATATGTCCTTTCATCCCAAAATTCCATCACTCTATCTTTCCAAATCTTGATTTGGATCTTCCCTTCCTAGAATTCCCACGGTTCCCTAAGCCCTTTCCTCTATCCTTTTGTCTTCCCATGTTCTCCATGTTTAACACATTCCCTGATGTCTCACCTATGATTTTCCATCGCATTTCCCCACTAAGGATAACACCAACAAAATCATCAAACTTTAAATTAGTTGAACCAGATAAAGAGTTATTTACAACCATGACCAAGTCGTTACGTCTTTCTCGTAATGAGCACAAGATTAGAAGAGCCCTAAATTCATCATCAAAGTCCACTTTTACAGAACTTAGTTGATTAGTAACCATATTAAATTCATTTAAATGATCTGCAATAGACTCACCTTCTGACATATTAATATTAAATAATATCTTCATTAGAAATACCTTATTGGACGTCGAGGGTTTTTCATACAATTTGTCCAATGCGCCCATAAAATCATTCGTTGTCTTTTATTTCAAAATATTGAAATCTACCGACGCTGCTAGGCTCAATCGTATCGTTCCTAGTGCCTTTCTATCAAGAACCTCCCATTCTTCATCCTTCATGGTCATTGACTTCTTTTCTATTCCACCCAATGGTAGGAATAGATCCTTCTGATATAAATAATCTTCCATCTACATCTTTCATAGCTCGTAGTTTTTTCTGTTAAATTTCTCGACCCTAAACTTTCCATCTTCCTCCATTGCTCCCACTTGAACCAGGAACCCTCTTTTCCTATGAGTTACCTATTTCTCTGATACCATTTGTTAGAAAAATAGGATTGAAGAGCATTAAAATAAAACAAATACGGAAATAAAACATAGAAGATGCACAATACAATAGAGACACAGATATACATGGTTCACCTAGTGTGGTTTATATCCACCAGAGAAATTGCTAGGTCATTCCTTTATTATTATCCAACAAATGAAGGGATACAGCCTACAACACACCCCCTCTAACTTCCTCTTCTTTATATCACAGTCTCCTATCTCAAAATACAATATTTTCAATGATACATTGTCGCAATACATTTCCCTCATAAAAGAGGGTTTCCTTCAATGGAAAAAAACCCTAACATAAGTTCTACCGTCATATCTGCGACCTTATAATGAATGGTCCAAATTTACTATGAAATTACAAAATACATTTACAAGGCAATTTTTCCTTAGGGGGCTTCTCCTCTGAACCCCCATTGGAGAAGGTTGTTCCCCGAACTCCCACCAGGGCCCCCCTTGCCCCGGAACCCCCCAATCGAGGGGATGGACCCCCCATACCTTGCAAGGGGAGTAAGAACCCCCTGCACTCCCTCGGGTGAAGGAGTGTACATTATTTTGGGGTGTAAAGTCTTCATGGGGTATAAACATGGCTGAAACCAAAGGTCTTTGAATCGCGAAGATAATCAGGCTCCACAACCAACACATGGATCATTTTTTATATGTTGTTATAATGCCTCCTTTCATGGTTACTATCAGATGTATCATTTTCAGGGCCACCGATACCATATTATTGAGTTGTATCATTTCTACATGTATCATTTTGACTTATATCATTTGGACATGAGGTATCATATTGACTTGTATCATTTTGTCTTATATAATTTATCATTTTTATTTCTATCATTTGTCAATGATGTATCATTTTGACTTATGTCGACTATTGGACATGTATCATTTTCACATGTTATTGACCTACTGGAATATTTTAATTTGAGTTGTTTTAGTTATATATGATGATGATCTTATTAGTATTGACTTGCAAATTTTTATATATTGAAAGTGGTTGATGATTTTTGGATGCATATTTATTACGTATGATGGTTTTGATTTACTGCTCATGATGGATGTTGTCAAATTCACTTAAATTATAGATAATTGATTCACTTTTTTTAATTATAGATGATGATCATGTTATGATCATTATCTTTTTATTTTATATATATTGGAAGTTGTAGATTACATTTTTATGGATATTTAATAAGTATAATGATGTTGTTAATTTGTATGGATGTTTGTTTACCTAAAAATTATTTATAAATGTTATCCTATAAAATATTTCAAATGAATTTATATCACTTACAGTATAATCATATCATTTTTTTAAAAGACATGATATATTTAATTAATTAAATTGAAATAAAACATATTAAATTAATAGTTGTAAGAAAAAAAATAAGCATTTTTTGAAGGAAAAACGAAGAAACAATGGAAGCCAAATTGGAAACAAAATTTGAAGCCACACTAGAAGAAAAACTTGAAGCAAATGAGAAGAAAAACTGGAAGAAAAACAGGAAGCAAAACTAGAAGCAAAACTAGACGTAAAACTGGAATCCAAACAAGAAGCAAAATTGGAAGCCATATCAGAAGCAAAACTAGATGTAAAACTGGAAGCCAAACAAGAAGTCAATCTAGAAGAAAAATTGGAAGCAACATATGGTGCTACTCCTGGTGCTATTTCCAGTGCTATTCCTAGTGCTAAACATGACACTATTTCTAGCGCTATTTCCGGCATTAAAACTGGTGTTATTTTCCCGATGCTAAATACGGCGCTATATCTGACGCGAATTCCATTGCTAATTCTGGTTCTAAATCTGGCACAATTATAAACAATCCAGATTGCACCCATTTTTGTGCCAGAAAAGGTGTTCGATTCATGAACTAAAATTCACTAAATTTCAGCACTATTTTAGGTGCTCATTGCCTATTCTATTGTAGTGTCAATAGACAAAGTTATTGTTGGGCTATATTTGTTGAGGGAAATGGAAGAGAAAATGACAAAGATTAGAAATAATTTAAATTTTTCCTAGGATAGGTAAAAATTTATGTAGAAAAGGAAAAAAAAATAGAAATTTTAAAGTGGGAGGCATTGATTTTCAAAAAGTGAAAGTGAAAATAAGTTCTCTAGGGTTGGCTTACTACCCAAAGTTAGCAACTAGATATTGTGGGCCTTTTGAAATATTAGATAAGATAGGTCCAATTGCATACATGGTAGCATTGTCTGCATCCACGCGAGTGCATAATCTATTTCATGTGTCATTATTAAAGAAATATGTTTCTGACAGTAACCACATAATTGATCGGATTGTGATCTATGTGGAAAATGAAGGGGATTTCTGGGTGGAACCAATATGCATCCTGGACTGGAAAGTCAAAGTGCTTAGGAACAAATCCATAAAGTTGATAAAGTTTCAATGGAGCTATTACAGTTTTGAATATGCAACATAGGAATGTGAAGAAACTATGTGGGAGGAATACCCACAAGCTTTTGTCAATTTCACAGAAAACAAAAATTGAAAATGTTTAACCCCATTTTTGGGTCGCTAGAGTTTGAGAAACACATCTCATGTTTCTAGTTACTTGCATTGACAACGTTGATAAAATAATGGTTCATTATGATGTACTGAGAGCACTGAAGGGGTCACTTTCCTTGGGTCATTAGGTTGAGAGAAATATAAGATTTTGGTTGGGACTGCTACTGGTGGGTAAAAATTGCAAATTTTTTCTTTCTTTTATGAATATTGTAATGTGATGTAAATTTCTAAATGTATTTAACATGGTGTTATGCACCGAGGATGGTGAAAAATTGTAGGGCATGGGGAATGTAACAAATTCACTATAAAGCCTAGTTTAATTTATGCATAATGTAGATATGAATGTGGCTATGAACAAACAATGTAACATGCAAATGTATTTTATGTTTTTAAATAAAAAAAAAATGTGATAACAGTTTCTTGGGAATACAGACATAGATGAGGATTGGTTTTTTCATAAGAGAAGAGCGTGTTAATAGGGGTCCAAGTGGGGAATTAATTATTGGTATTAATTCAACCATTTTCTTGAATTTTATTACCATTGGGGATAACTTATAATTTATTTCTGAGTGAATTAGAGCCCTATCATTAAACTCATGTAAGAGGGTGGGTGTGATATTCACATCTCTAAGTTATTGTAGAGAATGGGGCTGAATAAAAATCAATAATCTGCAGACTGGGCAGTCAATTTATTTTATAAAATAGAGGAAATTTGTATGGGAGTTAGAGGTTATTTTTACACATTGAGTTTTACATGAGTAGAAAGCATAGAGAAAGGAAAAACAGGATTGGAGATAGAGAAAGTGAGTTGGGAAATTTAAGGAGGATGTCAGAGTGTTTTAGAGCACTATGGAGCTGAATATTGAAGAGCCAGGTTTTCAGGCTTGAAGAGTGAACTCTTTTGTGAGTTGCACTATAACCGTAAGTGTTGTTGTTGTGTTTAGTTGTTTTCCTGGTAGTGAGTTCCCTTTACTTACTAGTAGAGATATTCCTAGTATCTTGTGCTAGAGAGACCCTAATAAATGAATGGGATGCCCGATGGACATAGGGTAATGAAGGGGTACATTCCTTGGGTTGGGTAGGTCAAGAATAAGAGAGCTAGAGAAAATTCAAGATATTTGTAGGAGAATAAGAGTGGGTTGTAGTATATTGAGCTATGAGTGGATTGTGAGAGGCACAATTTTCTTATGGATTCCTAGCCCCAACACAAGGATGATTTGTTTTTTAGATTTGGAATAACAAGTCTATGGTTGGGTGGAACATCCTTCCCAAGTAGTTGGTTGCACAAATATTTTAAAAAGATAAGTGTTTATCTATTTTCCTATGTTAATTTATGAGTTTAACTACTGTGCATTTTATTTTGTGTATAAGAATGAAGTATATGTTTTTGTGGTGACTTGAATTTATATTTTTTAACTAGCATGGACAACCACATGAGATTGCTTGTGATGTTGTTCATAATTTGGTGTTTGAATGTATCTGTTAATCAACTTTAGTAGTGATGGAATGAGATTTCAGTGTGGTTTTATAATTGTCATGTGCACTATGAATACTTGTTGCATGTAGTACAAATCTTGTTTCCTATGCCCCATGAATAACTGTCTCAAGTAGTACAAAGGTTGTTGTGCACACAGTTTGTCTCAATGAGGATGCAATAGTCATGTGCATTTAGAATGATGTATATGCGTTTAATTAATTTGTGCATGCAATAGTTAAATTTGTGTACATTTTGTAGCTAGTAACCAATAAGAATTTAATTAGGAGAAAATTTTCAAATTTGTGTGTATTTTCCGCTAGTATTATTCATCGGTTAAGCTAGGGGACGTTTCAAAACATCTCACTCATACTATATTGTAATTCTCTATAAATACAACTAAGAAAATGGATTCTCGATAAGTATATGAATTATATAGAGTTAAATTTCACATAATTATTGGACAATTGTAGCAACAATGTTGTCATCAATAAGTTAATGTTTATAGTACAATTGGTCCTGTAATCTCCAACACCTATGTTGTTTTTTTTGGTTTTGGGTGATGTGTTTTATTGGCTATATGTTTATGAACAAGACAAAGTAAAAATGGTGGGTTATCTCTTATTATTTTATTTTACTAATAAAAAAAATGTATTATTGACATAATGTGTTATTATATTATTTTAAGAAATAATAATATTGTATTAATTTTTAAATTTTGGCGTAACTTGGGTGCTTCCATCCCCGCAGGGGTGTAGACCGATTGGCAAGTGCCGTGTAAATGGAAGGAAATATGTCAAAAGAGGTCTCAAGGTCGATTCTCACCCTGATTTACTTGGAGGGCATTCTTACGGGCTATGCATTTCTCCCTAGGGGTTATAAGGAAACCAACAGGATTCGACCCCGTGTCACGCAAGTACGATACTTCCGTTGTTACCGATTCCCCTAGTTACAAAAAAAAAAACTTGGGTGTTTCCATCGGTTGGCTCTAATCCATGTGGAGGGAGAAATTGGTAGTATTTATCACAATCCTTGCCGCTCTACCTGAAAGGGGAGTTGAGGCTAGTGGTTCATTCCATAACAATGGCCACTTCAAACCCTATTGTGGAATTTCACTCATGGATAATTCTATTTATAAGTGTTGGTGTGAATCTACTACTACAAGGTTATGTTAGTTACATGTGGGAAATTATTGAAATTTAGTCATGCTTAATAGGTTATATTAGTTACCTGTGGGAAATTATTGAAATTTAGTCATCCTTAATGTTATTATTTTTTTAAAATTATTATTAATAATTAATATTAATTTTAATTTTATGTTTGGAATTTTGTTTTTAAAATATAGTAAATAAATTAATTTTGAGAAAAAAACATGATATTTAATTGTGTACAAATATAGGAATTTAGCTTTGCTAGTTAGTTTGAATGGGTGAATGTTTATTATTCATGTAGGAGTATTGAGGGTTGATCCATCTAGTTGGGTACCTATATTGAGTGTCTCATAGTTGATTTCCTTGTTGGGATAAGCATGATAACTAGCATTGACAAGTTATCAATATGTACCCTCTACAAATTGGAGAATTGTACCAAGGAATTTACCCCATTTTGAGAATGCTAACTAGTAGGCAACATCTTCACAATAATGGCACCAATTGAGAATGGTAACTAGTAGGCAACATCTTGACAATAGTAACACTAATTGTTTGAGCTAATCTCTTATTCAAATTTAATGATTTTATTATACAAACCTTCATCAAACTGAATGTGTTTATTATATGAAAATTCATGATACACTGTACTCCTTCATGACATGAAGTAATGAAAAAAGGTTTTCACTTGATGAAGGATTGATTATATACATAAAGAATGAAAACTTGAAAGTATAATTAAAATTCAATTTATATATGAAATCCTAAATCTATAAATGAAATAGAAATAATGATATAGGTTATGGGTCATAATGGGAGTGACCCTTAATATTAATATTATGTGTAAGAAATAATAGCTTCTCACTAGAGTAATATTTTCTCTTTAGTATAGTTGAACAATTTAGTATATGAGCATGCCATAAATTGTTATCTAAAATGTCGTTTCCTTCTCTTCTCTAAATTTTGAAAATTGTTATAACATATAACATATGAAGGGATGAGAAAAGTGAACAATTTAATATATGGGCAAGCCATAGATTGTTATCTAAAATGTTTTGTCCTCTTTTCTAAATTTTGAAAATTGTTGTAACATACAAAATATGAAGTGATGAGAAATGAAATGCATTGTATTTATTTAGCTAAATGTTTTTACTATATTAAAAAATTAAATTGATTTATCATAATTTATTGATTATTCTTGTTATTAAATTAATTATTAGTATGATATCAATAAATTATTAATTAAAGAATTTATTAAAAATTAATTGTTATAAAATTCTTGTTATATCATTTAATGGGTATAATATCTCCAACATCTTTTTCATAATTAATATTTGCTTTAAATTTTAATATAAAAATGTAATGAATTAATGAATACTCAAAATTTCCCTATATTAATTTTATAAATATACTTCAAAGTTTGTGTATATATATTTTGATAAATATATTGATTTTATAAATATGTAAAAAAAAATATTTTAAATTATAATTTCCCATGTAAAAATAATCGATTTACAATTATGTAAGAAGAACATCATTTCAAAACATTTACTGTCGGTCTTGTACCTATAATGATATGCATCCTTATTGTCCTCCAATTAAGGCCAAATTCTTTGATCTAAGAACGAGAATTAAACCTCAACGACTTTTAAAGAAATAAACTCCAATTAAGGCCAAATTCTTTGTTCTAAACCTCAACGACTTTTAAAGAAATAAACTCCAATTAAGGTCAAATTCTTCGTTCTAATAACGAGAATCAAACATCAACGATCTTTGAATAAATAAAGCCTAAGTAACCAACCATATATACATGGAGCATAAATCTTATGCGTATGTCATACATTGACACTATGGATTTGTTTAAACTTCATTAAACCAAAAAAATTCCATAAGCTTTGCTTGTGATTGAAAATCACCTTCCGAAAGGCCGAGGCTAAATGACTCTTTAAAGCAACCAACCAAGCCTACATGTTTGTTGAAAAGACCAGCCTTTTTCTCACAGAAAAATATCCACACTCCCATGATACTCAACTTACAATCTGCACACACTTTTGGTTGGGAATGGGACACCACGTCCATCTTTGGTAGAGTAGGGTTATGGTTTTTTATTATACCTTTATCTTTAACACTGAGGACATACTTTTTATTGGGAAAGGGAAACAAAGACACTTCCATCTTTGGTAAACCAGGGTTATACCTGTATATTTATCACTGATTTCAGTTAAGATTGGCTATAGATATGGGAAAAGATTTAGCATCCTTATCCTGGGCGGAAAGGAGGTTGTTGCTTCCACATTATGGTTCTTCCGCAAAGACATGTGGAAAGGGATAACCTAAGCCCCCCTAAACATAGCATTACAGTCCAGCAAAACATTCTATTCGAAAGTGGTTGTGTATGCCGAGACGATATCATTCTCCATTTTCAGGTATTCTGCAGTGCAACTGGGCAATTCCAATATCAAGAAAGGAGGAAAACCTAAAGCATATTCCCTTCTTTCTTATTCCTTCTGGTGCTCCATGGAATCGATGGGCGTTCAGTCCGACGGCATGATCTGATCGAGAACGATAATCAACCCCATAACGAAAGCTTGGTCGTAGTCAGGCTGCACTGTCAGATTAAACACATCTCCTCCAAGCGTTATATCTGATATCACCTGCTTTGACTTCACCTGCAAAATCGCAAATATTTTCACAATTTGACATGACTACAGGCCAACATATTACTCTAAATATACATATACAACCTAAACAAAACATCCGGGAACATACTGACCTCTGCAACGACTTCGTTAAAGCTGTTGAGAACGGTGAAGGAACGTTTGGCGTAACATCCTTCAATACGGTAGTCGGAGTGCAGCTTCTTCTTTTTCTTGCTTTTAACCGAAGAACACATGTACACCTCTGCTAAAATCCTCGTGGAAATTAAGAGAGAGGGCGCCCTTCTCACTACAAACAACGGTTTTTGGCCATCTCGGAATTCTCCTGAGAATCCTTGCCATTTATTCTTCAGACTCAGCCTCTGTTTCACATAGACTAATACAATTCAATGCACTTCCAAACGTTGCAGAGATTTTATTCTTCTTCGTTACAGGAAGAGAAATCCAACTGAAAGATATTATATATGTTTGCATACCTTTCGTCGCATCGTGAGCAGGGCCATTCCTGCAGCGTCCATGAGTAGGATTTCGTCCTTGGGATCTGAAGGATAGTTGTCCACTCTAAACACAAGGTTCCCGCTCGAATCGAACACGGTAAAACCATTGCAGCTGAAAACAAGAGACTTCTTCCACACAGTTAGCGCTGTGGCAGGCCCCTTGAAGACCTTGTCGTTATTCACAGCATGCCTGGCGAACTCTGGGTTGCGTGGATGAAACTTGAAAAGCATTGTTCCTGAGAATATGAGGTAGCGAGGAGCCAAGACAGGCAGGTAAGGGATGGGCGAAAGAACAGAGAATGAATAATATATATGGAAGACGTACTCACGTAGAGTGGACGCCAAGGCTAGTGACTATGTGTTGATTCGTCGTCCTGTTAATCCCTTCATATATCCGAAGGGCCGTTGCATTGAAATTGGCCATCCTGTCACCTTCATAACAACCAAAACGTGCCCCCCTTGATTTAATATATATCGGCAATTGATTGGTCTTAAAAACTTCCTTTGACTCACTGCTAGAATATACTCTACTTAAAAGATTGTAACGGTAGGCATCAAGCTGCCCAGGTGTAAACTTTAATAGTGGGCGGCAGTTCAACCTTAAATTTGGAATATAAAGTCGTTGGGAATAGGAGTCACGCCTCACTAGAAAGGAGGATATCATAACTTGTGACACATCTTTGCAAAACGGTCAAGGAGGCATGGCGTTTTCTTTTCGATGAGTGGATTAATATGTCATCCCATACTGATGATAATATTTATGCTTTTCGAAGAATTAAAGGTTTGTTGAGATAAATAAAGAGAATTAAATTAAAATATATATATGTAGTTTTTATATATGAATACATTTTTCAAATGTTATTTTTATGTTTGAATAGAATAGAAATAATAAAGGTGAGAGAGTTGTCACGATTTTTTTTTTTTTAATGCGAAATCCATTACTCAATGAAGAGAATGAGATGGTTAGTATGCACTTATTTAAAATAATAGGGTATGAAGCACTTTTGGATCTCTCAATTGTATTAAATCTTACGAGGAATTTTATAGGTTAAAAATAATAGGGTATGAAGTACTTTTGGATTTCTAGATTGTATTAAATTTTATGAGGAATGTTATAGGTTTATACTTGCTGTTGCTGTAAAGAGTAATTAAGATAATTAAATTGTTTGAAGAAGATAGCTTTTTATTCCAATCCTCGAGCCAACATTTCTATGCTTTCAAGACAATGCTAATATTTAATAATTAATTTTATTTTTTTTACATTGTGGTTTCATTTTAAAGGGTAATTAAAATCAATACCTAAGTACTTATTAGAGTGCATTTATTCAAAGATGTTATCACTTTATAAAATTAAAGGATAAATTCTTTTTTTAATTAAATTATTCTTTATAAAATCAAAGGATAAATTCTTTTTTTAATTAAATTATTACAATCTTCGTTTTATTCAATATTAAAAGTAAGTTGCTAATTTTTGGAAAAATGGTGAAGAGTTTTGAGTTTTTTTAAAGGTTTGCAATAGTTTTTACAAGGAGAATAATATCATCAAATATCAAATAAATATGATAGTATATTGAACCATGTTTTTTTTTTAAATAAAAAGTTGTATTTCCTTAAATCGTCAACAAACCAGTATACATGGAGAAACTAGCCACTTGTTCTGTCATACATATGGAAACCATAACATGTGGCATATTTTCAATATTTTTTTTAAGTCTGATAAAAAATGTAAACCAAAAACTAAGCAACAACATATCTACAACTATGGTTGTTTTGAACATAGCTTCATAATAACAGAAAAATAAATTAAATTGTGGGTGAACCAGGATTGTCATCACCATTTCGAGGTTGTGGAGCAAACATAAGGTTGTCAGCAGGTCAGGCATTTGTGCTAAGTCACTTGAAAGGGAGTCAAATAGAGCATCTATGTGATGACATAGAATTGTTTTTTGGTGAAGTTGATCTGTTGCATCCCGTCTCATTTCAAAGATAAGTTACATACGCTCCTCTGAGAAACATCACATGCTAGGAGTCTCTGGTACTGAAGCTGCAGTTTATTCAGATTCACTGACTCATTGAACCTCCTCTTCTTTCCCAACAGAAGGGATATCTTCTTTGACAGGGAAATTTTCTGTTTTTAGAGCGAAATCTCCTTCTAGAGAATGTTGTCCAAAAGTGTGGGGCAGAGTCAATATGTCGAAGGCTGAGAAAAGGAAGGAGTCTAGAGGTGCTCAAGGAGGAGCCCGAGGGAACTCTTCCTCAACATAAGTCATGGATTTATCGTCGTCCAACCAATTTTGAACAGAGAAGGATGAATTATCCAAATAAGGGCCAGTAGGGTGAACATTAGATATGGGGGGAAGAATTGGTCTAGAGTAGGGGCCTGGATGATGGTGCCGAGTAGGAAATATGTAATAGGATGACCCCCACTTTGGATTTCCCCTTTCTCATGAAATTGGGATGGCTGGGAAAAGATTGGAAACCAGGAGGGAGAGAGGACAACCAAAGGAGAAAATACGAGAATGGGAGGGGAAAGCTAGAGTTCAGACCTAGAAAAGAAGAACAAGATGGAAATTTTCATTTCTTACCTCCATGATAGTTGTTGAATTGACAGTGGAGGGCACCATTAAGGTCGAGTTCACAACTTTCATTCAACTCGTGTCGACCCAGATAGACTTTGACTCTCACTTTGAGTGCGCCATTAAAACTTTCTTCTGATGGAGGCGCACCACCATTCCCATTGAGTGAATGCTAATCATGTAGAAGGGACTGAGGGAAAGGGTGGTGGCTTGGGTTATTAACTCCCCAACACACATCTTCGCTAGTTGTCACCCCATCCAGGGGGTATATTCAACGATGTTAATAAGAATGCCATTATTCAATTTTAACAATATAAAATATCAACAAATTTAAAAGAATAAGGCACCGTTAGTTAAAACAAACAATAGTAATAAAAGGTATTTGAACAAAATAGTCTAGTATGAATTTTCATAATGCTCAAATGTGTTGGATTTTGTTAGTTCCATCCATTATGACTATACCTTGTCTTAGAAAACCTTTTCATTATACAACGAATTCATGTCCCATATTCACAACTAATAAAATAACACAACCAAATAATTAAACATGGTCTATATATGTTGATGGATGCCATTAATTTAAGAAGGCAAGGAATGACATTGATTGGCATATATCAACCACCTTTAATTATGTGGTTGTCCCAAATGATGGCTACATTTATAGGGAGGATTAATATATTTGTGAATTAAAATATCAATATAATAATATTAAAAATGTACATGGTTTTTACAATGGTGGACCATGTTTCACTATAGTTGACTATGTTGGAGTGTGGTTGACTTAGGTTGACATTAAATAATATGATTGATTATATTGATGATGTTTGACATTCAATGACCATTCTTGGCTATGTTTTATTATGTTTAATAATGATGGACGATGGTTTATTATGGTTTAACAATGGTTGACCATGATTGACTATATTTGACCATGCTAAAAAAGGTCAACTATGGTTAGCATGTTTGACCATGATTAATCATGGTTGCCCATTGTTAACCATCATTGGATATGGTTGACTATAATTAACATTGTTTAAATATTGTCACCATGTTTGTCTATGGTTAACTATGGTTGAATCATGGTTACGTGTGGTTGACAATGTTTGACCATGGTTGACTATGTTGGACCATGGTCAAATATGGTTGTAGTATACTTGACCATGGTTGATTATGTTTGACTATGGTTTACTATGTCTCACCATGTCTTTGTATAGAAGATTCTGGTTTGACAATGGTTGACCATCATTGACCATGGTTAATCATTGTTGACAACAGTTGGAAATGATTTATTATGCTTGACAATCTTTGACCATGGTAGAACATGGTTAGCTATATTGTCCACGGTTGATAATGGTTCATAATGTTTAACTATGATTGAACAAGGTTGACCTTGTTTACATATGGTTAGCCTTGTTTTACTATGGGTTGATCATGGCCAACTATGGTTGATCATGTTTAATTGTCTCTCAATATGACTTACTATGTTTGACTCTCATTAACTATGGTAGAATATGGTTTAATATATTTGATGATGGTTGAATTTGGTTAAACATGGTTGACTATGGTTGAAAAGTATTTACTATGATTGACATTTTTTACCATGGTTGACTATGTTTGACTTTTGTTGACCATGTTTGAGTTTGATTGACAATGTTGGAATGTGGTTGACTATGTTTCAATACGATTTACTATTTCGATTATGTTTGATGATGGGTGACTCTAGTTGACGATGCTTGAGCTTTTTTAGCCATGGTTGATTATGGTTTACTAAGGTTGATCACGAATGACCATGTTTGGCTATGGTTGATGATATTTGACCATGGTTGACTATAGTTGAATGTGTTTCATTATGACATTCATTAAATTTATCTCACATAATGACATGTTCATAATGGTAATGTTGGATCATGATGTGCGCCAATTGTTTTGTTGTATCATGACATTTTTCTTGGTTAAATTATGTCAAATGTGGTGTCCCTCAATGATTATGTCACATTGCAACACACATCAAAGATTATGTCACATTAGGACATCCCTTAAGCGTTATGTTGGATTTTGACATTCCTCAACAATTATGTCACATTATGACATTAATCTTCGTTGACTTACGTTGAATTTATACATTCACCAATGGTTTTATCACATTGTGGAATCCATGAATAATTAGGTCTCATTGCTATGTTCATCAATGGGTACATTGCAGTACACTATACATTAATGGTTATGTTGCATTTCATTTTTTGGCTATGTCATATTATGATATTTCAATAGTCATAATTCAAGATGCTATGTTGCATTATAATGTTCATCATGGTTGAATTATGTTGAATTTCTACATTCCTGAATGGTTTTAATACATTGCAACTTTCGTTGATTGTTATCTCAAATTCTACACACATAAATGGTTATGTTGCATTTCAACATTCATCAATGGTTATGTTCCATTATGATTTTCATCTTTGTCATATAGGGAAATTTCATTCGTAATAATTTAAGAGGTTATGTCACATTTCAACATTCACATTGGATGACATATCTCAAATTATTGCATTTATCGATGGTTATATTGCATTACAAAGTTCATTGACATTTATGTCCCATTACAAATTATGTTATGTCATACTATGTCATTTCAATGATAATGATTTAAAACATTATGTTACATTCTAACTTCTATTTTTGTTGACTTATGTCAAATTATAATACATTCCATTATATTGGTTTATCAACCACATCGTTTTTTTTAGTGTAATTTTCTAGATTGTCATTAACCATAGTCAACCATAATTACTATTTATTTGGAGATGTTAGGATTCATTAGTGTTATTGTTTGGATGAAAAAAATATTGATTAATGTTTTCAGGAGGTTTATGAAGTAACAAATAAATTATAAATAATTATGGTTTAATTGTAGATTTTATGGATGGATCATATTTTAATACCTATATTCCCCTCAGTATGCAATTAATTACATCCCATGATTTCTATGGCATGGCATGTAATTATTGTAAATGTATTATTCTTTAATTGAAAATGCCAATAATTGATTATGGGGTGAAGTCTTAAAAGAACTATCCATGATACCACTAGAGGAAAGAGTGAGGAAACCTAGAGAGGGGATTCATCCTGCTAACATGACCAAAGCCTCCTTGCTGAAATATCTTATTAGAAAATAATAAGTTGTTTCCCTCATCCCGATTTCAAGGAAAACTCAATTAATAAGAAGCGGGATGGTAGTTGAAAAACAAACCCCGCTATCATTGGAAGTATGGGAGATATGGTTAGGACTGCATAAGTTGTGATCCAAAAAGGTACAACAAAGTGCCAGTTTTGCAGCCTAGATTGAACCCATGAGTTCCTTATAATAGAAGGAAGGAGGAAAAGTAAAGAAGCTTCAAGAGGAATTTGTGTAAGAGTTGAATACAAAAGTACACAGAGAAATGGGGGTAACATAAATGATCAACAAGTTGGTCTGAGAAGAAAAGGAAAAAAGAGAGCAAGGGAAAGAGAGCTCTAGGTCATAAGCCTTTGGAGCAGAGGAGCTCTGAATATTGGGCCTAAGAAAAAGACTTGTAGAAAGAGGAAAGTTGTGAAGGAAGCAATAGGGGGAAGGTCATGGAGGCTTGGTGGTACAAACTAGCCTGAACAATCCATGATCCCAGCCTTAGACAAAAAGGCCATGAGCTTGTTGATTTGGAGAGCATGAGATAAACCTAGAAGGATATTGGGATAGGTGGGTGAGGAAATTGTTACCAGAGTTGTCCGAGGGAGAGTAACCTTCACTTACCAATTGTTTTGAGAAAAATGAGAGAGATTACATTATGGTATCATCACTTGGCACAATGATGGCCAAAGTTATGAGACATAGAACATGTGAGCCTATGGTTGGGTGAAAAACATTTCACCCACAGTCAATTGGCTAGACATAGTTTGTGAAACAGATAATTAGTTTTTAGAATATATGTGATTGGAATCATTCAAATGGCTAGTGTCTGTAATTGCAGACATGAATTCTTAAGCATGTTTGATGGATTGGATGGTTGTTTTTGTTCTTGTCCATGAAAATATGGATAGGTAGGTATGAATAATTTGGGATGAATCCTTATATCACTTGCAAGTTGTTACACTGTGAAATGTATATGTTGGAATGCATGTGTAATCAATAAATTGCATGGTAACGGGGAAAAAAAAATAAAAAAATTATTGACCTAATTACAATGATATATATATATATATATATATAAATAATTGTTCACACAGAGTATACATAGAGATTCAACCAGACATTTTCCTCTCTCTCTCTCT